>JABFEB020000113.1:13043522-13056250 GCA_019775895.2 Stomatorhinus ivindoensis
AATCTGCTCTATCGCTCGATTCTCAGTAGTAATATGCCTAGCACCTGTGCTGCAACTAGAGGGTGAGCTGCTGTATACCCTTACCCAGCAGTAGCGTCAGTGGGAAAAGTCTTCCAAATACTCTAAACTTTCTGTACAGTAATCCGTTGACTCAAACAAGGTTTTGCTGCAGTGATGCTAAACTTATGACCATGACTGTATACAAAATGTTGGACAGAAGTGACAAAACCAATGTTTTGACTCAATGGATGATTGTTACTAGTTGTTCTTGACCCAAACAACACGAAAATAACACTGTCATGCCAGGAACAAAACATTTTTTTTTTTTTTGTTGCCTTGTTTTATAATACGTATGCTATTTGCACTATTCACCACAGTGGAACAATATGCCCAGTTCTTATGTCTTAGTTCTTTTTAAAATTAGTGTAAATTGATTTGTTTTCCTTTACATGTTTATTTATTATTGTTAAGTTTTTTTTTTTTTTTACCTAAAAATGATATTTCCCCTCACAGGGATCAAAAAAGTTCTTACCTAATTTCTCTAATCTTGTTAACACTTAAAGCTGCTTAATCCACTTTGAGCCTATGGGGACGATTGATTACAAACAAAAATTATGAGATTCTTGAAATAAAATGATATCCCAAGTGTGGTCAACACAAAATGTCAGTCATATTTACTGCAGATTTCCATCAGGTTGATATTTTACTTCAGATCCCTAAATAGTTAGTTATTCTTATATATAAAGTAACTGGTCCTTTGACAGAACCACAGCTTCACAGCAGACCTCTCAGAGTGCAGCAGAGTATTGCAGTGCACTTCCCATGTACTGCAGAGACGTGAGGGCTGGAAAACTCTCTATTGGCATGACTTCACGTAGAGCAGGGCCTAAATGGACAGCACTATTGCCTCTTTCTTCCAGGGATGTGGGCTTGAATTTTGCCTCCTCTATCGAGTTTGCTCATTCCATTTCTCTAGATGCTTCAGTTTTCTCGGTAGTACATAGACACGCTAATTGATTGGCTAGTACCTTTGAACTGGCAGCAGCTTGTGTATATGTGATACATGATGCACCAGCATCCCATCCAGGGTGCATCCCAGCCTTGTGCCCAGTGCCACCTGGAAGAGGCTCCAAACCCCCCGTGACCCTGTCCTGGATAAGGGTTCAAAGACTGATGAAGGGTCTCAAAACTCCCCACTTCACCAAAGGGGCTATTGTTGTCCTGTGCACATCAGACATGCCTCATTGCTCTGGCACTAGTCCCCATTCGATCCCTCGGTCAGGACTGCTAAGAGTGCCCAGAGGTGGGGAGGGGAAGAGCTAATTCAAGGTCAACCTGCCATTTGTACATCTGCCATTGATTTGAGAGACACCTGCTACACGCCCCAGTCACAGATGTGCCCGTCGTCCTCTGCTTCTGCTTCTGAGCACACAAAATGGAAGCACACAAGAAAATGCCGTACCTGCCAATTCTACATGGAGCTGACCATCGTCCTCTTCACATACTTGCTCGAAATAAAAAAATACAGGTCACATGGTTAGTGGCAGACTGGGAAACAACAAGGTGGAATTTTTTGAATCTCCAGATCTGACCAAATATCAACCCTGCAGTGTAGCAGAGAGGCTTAAACAGATATACTTAGGGACAGCTTGAAGAAAGAGCATCTGCAGACATGTGATAACTGTGATGATTATCAATTTGGGCCACAGGTGCAAAGCGAGGAATAACCCAGAACGAGGCTCCAACCCATCACAGACTATACATATTTATATTTACACCCTTTTATCCACATCGATGAACAGCTGAAAAATCAGGAGTCTTGTCCAGACAGTGAAACTACTCTGCTGACCACAGCATGTGAACCAATGACCTTCCAATCAGAGGTACAGCATCCTAACCTGCGGAGGCCAAAGGCTGTACACACAACACCCCTCCTACCCCATTTTGTGTTCCAGACTCTAGAGAAGAGAATAATTATAAAACATATATTAAGTAGATAAAGGCTGTATGTTTTGGATTATTAATAAGCTTCAAAGGTTTGTGTCTTTGACCAGTTTCAGTCCTAATCAATGTGGCGGCAGCACTGCTGGTACTCAGAGTTCGAAGAAAAGTCAAAATTCACTGGCAAATCAGTGCCGCCTCAGAAGTTGCCCCCCCTGGGCGGCCGCCAATATTGTCTATAGAATTCACTGGATCTGCCATTGACTGCAGACTAGTGGGGGCAATATTGTATTGTAACTAGTTACAGTTATAGCCATTATACACATTTCAGAGGTATCACTAGAATCATGATGCAACACGCTGTCAAATAAGCAGACGGTGCGACTCCGATAAGGAGGAATTGGTTGCAAAAAAGGTTCTACTTTGAATGGAAATGGATTGTATTCGAGAATTTCAACATGGACCAATCTACTATCATTTGCAAACACTGCAAAGATACTGTTTGTATAATAGGTGGCAACACAGGCAATCTATTCAAATCAAAATTTCTAACATACTGTACATTCCCAAAAAATGTGATGCATCTTGTGAATCAATTATAACCAAAAAAATATTGTTATATGACAATATATTGTGATATGACATATATACCAACAACAGGTAGCATATGCTAAACTAATTACTAATGGGAGAGCACATGTTCCAGTAGCCACTAGCTGCTAGCTCAGCTGCTTGCTACTGCAATAGCAGAGATTTGGCCCCATGCTGTTGTATCAGGTATCAGCACCATTATTTTACACATATAATAAAATGATCTATCATAAAAACAGGAAAAATATTTAATTAGATTGAAAATAAAAATGAAGAAAACACTCCACAAATTCAGTATGTCAGCAGTAAAGTTTAAAATGAAACGATGCCTTTGGAAGAAGCCATAGAACCAAAGCAAAAAGAACACCTCAAATACACTGGTGAAAAAGTTCAGCTTATTATTATTTAGTGGTAATGTCGGGTATAAGTCAGTTATCAAAACTAATTAAGTTCCTGATCATGATCAGAAGAAAAAGGCATGTTTAATTAAGGCATCACACTGAGGAGCCCTTTTGAAGATGCAGCTGTAATTTGCGAAGTGCCATTTACTGTGGCCTAAACTCTGAAGGCCCTGGAAGCTGAAGCATTTGGCACTGTTTAGCGAAGAATGCAAATTACTGACAACGGAACAAGTGCACCACCAGCACATAGCGGAGAGCCATTTCACTACGGAAGCCGGCAAAAGAGGCCGGGTTTGCTAGTGGAACTCCTAATATTATCTGGTTGGACCTGTACTCTACTTCTAAATATCCAAACACAACAGAAAAAATATGATAAAAAGTAATCAATGAGAGCCTAAATTCTAACCAGGGACAATGCTACGTTTTGATCCTTAGACGGGCTTAGCATACAAGTGATATGGGACCTAATGCCTAAATAGATTTAGAATAAAGTTCTCGGATGGACTGGCAAACAAACAAAAAATATGGTGGTTGAACTTCTACAAGAGTTACTACAAGAATAACCCCGGGAAGCCTTCAACGCCTCATGTCACATGACTGGAGAAGTGCAAACTCACGTCTGGGAAAAAGAGGTCACATCCCATCCTCTTAAGCCAATTATTGCAAAACAAACACAGCGGAGCTGGTTAATCAGTATAACAATGGTCTGATTGCGACCACCTGAAAAAAACTAACATTTATGTAACTGACATTGGAAATAGGAAGAACTTTCAAACTGCTCAGCTACTATAGGAAAAGCAACCCTATGAAAATATGCACATGAATACAATTACACTAACAATATTATTATTATCCATAATGTTGTGTCTATGAACATAAACTCAATGTAAAGCAGTATACACGCTCAATAGAAAATCACCGGCATAGTTCAAGAAAGTCAGGTGAACAGGAGAATGAAGACAAAAACAATAAATTGCAGTGTCTTTCACTATCATCTTACAAACAAAAAGGCTTCAAAACCATCATGAATATTGCAAAAGAAAACATAACACATTACAGGTTCTGACAGACATGTCCCTTTGGGTTAAACTTTGTGGAACGCATTAGGAATCAATTTAACACAGCAAACCCCAGTAACCAACCAGTAATCAAGGTCAGCTCATCCAGTGGCCTGTAGAGAGAGAAACCCGAGGTGGTCATTTTTCGGCCGGAACTTCAAAGCCAAGCCAGCAGGTGGTGAAATGCATATGAATGCACATACAGCCCTGTGTCTACATGCGAACAGCACAACACCACGCAGCCAGGTCTGTTTGATTAGAACACTGCCATGGACGTTTTATGTTTCTCTTATGATGCTTTATATTGCATTACATGCAAATTCTACACTGTGGAAATAGTGGAGTAATGGGTATAATCATAGTATAGGTATAGGTGTACATGTGTTTTCTTACATTTAGAAACTTGAGAAATATTTTACACTGAACTCCTGATACTGATACTCCTGGCATTCCACTTAAAGCACACCAAATGTCTTGCTGTCACTTGATATTTTTCCATTTAATATAGAGTATGAACAAACTTCACATCTCTGCATTTAAGTCGCTTTCTCATGTATTTTGGCTTCTACATTCTCAAGTTCCATGGAACCATCAGCCAAAGCAGCCATAGCCAAGACACCTTAACTATGGTGTAACAAAGCAGAATTGCAGACAATAGGACCTACCCTTTTTTCCACGGTATTTTTGTGCATAAGAAACCAATAAGCAATACATATAAGCAAAATGAAACCACATTGACTGGTATATGCAAACATAAGTGGACCATGTCGTCTACCACAGTTACCAACAAAAGTGGGCAATGAAATGAGCCAGAGGGTGCAAAGATACAGAGTTAAAATATCACACACCTTATCCACCCAACATCAAACTCAACGAGAAAGTGGCCTCTATAGGCTTGAAACAAACACTCCAAATCATACCGTTTACATGTGATGGTGTTTACTTATCAGTAAATAAACAGGCAATAAAATGTTATTTTCAATTATTAAAACAAATTATTTTAAGCAGAATCTGACCTATAATTAAACCAACAGAACCAACACTTGTCTGCACATCACTCCTCCCAGAACACTGCTGAAGTGTTCCTCTTTTTTGGTTTTCGGTTTCGGCCAAGAATTTTCATTTCGGTGCATCCCTAGTCCTAGCAGTGCACTTCACACCTGCACTTAATGTTTCCCATTCCTTTTGAAGGTCACATGATGTCATCTCATGATTCATGAGAAAGTGTCAGATAAGTCAATGGTCATCTCTGGCATTAGAATGTTGCTTCCACCCATAACCTGACTGATTTCTGGTAATTCCCAGTGTCTCCTGCTTCACCTTATTCTTGTTTACTGCAGTCTTAGAAATTTTGAACCTGGAAACAACTTCCTGCTCAGCATAGCCTTCTGCCAGCAGAACCACAATTAAACCAGATTTTTTTTAATGTATAGAGCAGTCTATTTTTTCCAGAGCTGGCAGAAATTCCTAAGTATGCACAGTTACAAGTGCATAACTGTAATAATTATTGGAACAAGAGCAATTTTAGTTCTCTTTATACAGTTCTATCATCAAGTCCCATCATGATTTTCTGACAGATGAGGGAGGACATGAAATAAATGCACTGGGATGCTATATTATGATAAAAGTTAGTGCAGCTAGCACTTTGATCTTTTTTAAATATGTTACCAAATCCTGGGCTTCTGATTCAAGAAAAAACAAAAGCCTGGATTGTTTCTCCTTGTTCTTGCTTGGTATGACAAAACAAAAACAGCATTATATTAAATCAGGCTTCCCTCTGTGTCTTCAGATTAGCCTGTAGCTAATCTGGTGAGCATGCATTAGTGTGCTATAAAGTAAATTTACACGTAAATGAGCCAGAAAATACAAACTGTAAAACAAAGTACATACTCACATATAAAATTTGAGAAACAAACAACTAACTAAAAGTAAGATACTATGGCTGATGTCTTATAATTGCAGGGACACCAAGTATTTTAAATTAAGCAAATTATAATTTTTAATATTACATTAGACAAAATAATGGTTCCACTGTAATGATCCCCCACCATTTAGCAGAATGGATACACTGCACATTTGCAGTTAAAGATCATATGATTATGGATATAGATCAGTTGGTGTGACCGTAAACAGCGGTCATGGAAGTGACTCCAAGAAAAAAATTACTTCTGTTTGAGGGATACCACTCTTTGAAGAAGCAGCGTTTATTTGTAGCATCTTTTTTAAACTGAAAGTTTAAAATACAACTAAACTCATATTAGATCACTCAAAACCCTCCCCAAGGAACTGGAACAGAAATCAATCCAGGATGAGATCCAAGCACAGGAACTAGTCTTAGCTTGTAGCAAAAGGCCAACGAACACCTCCTCTCTTCTGTACATCTCCACTTTTTTCCCTTTATTCATAAAAATCCAGCCAGCTCCCTTATCATGTTCGGTCCTGTCCTGTCACAAGACTCGGCAGCTAGTAGTGCCAGCACTGATCTGGAGGGTCCAAGAATACATGTCTCATAAATCAATTCATATTTATAACAATAGCAAGTCTACACTAAGAAATGAGGCTTTTCAGCAGGCAGATGTGGTTTAACCCTGTTTAAATGTGGATTTAGCATAGGCTGCCAAACAAACCTTGTGGTTGCACGTAGCTGTCATAATTGCAATGCTTGGCAATGTTAATTTGTTGGTGTTATGCGACTGAATTGAGGCAGTAGGTTTGCCATGACCAAAAGACTCTCGGACCTGGTTTCTCACGTTCACTGAGGGTGAAGAAAATGTCAATAATCGAGATTTTTCAAAACAAGGCTCTTCCTAACTTGCAAACATAAATATTATATTAAACATTCAAACCATTCTCTTTAAAACTTTGCACAATTAAAGGGCAGTGTTTTTGTCTTAATATAGCGATCACAGTGGTTTTTAAATAATTTGAGGAAACATCTGCAATAATAATCCACCATCATCGCTCCTTCAGCAAGGGCTATGGAGAGCCAAACGGTAATTATAAATGTCTAACATTTAACCCTGCAAAGCTAAATATTTTTCTCAATGATACAATATCTTTAACATCTTTAAAAGGGCTGTGTTTGAGGATAATTTGGTTGAGAAGGTACAACAGTACAACACCCATGTTAAAGATTTCATGAAAAATCCAAAAAGTAGATTAATAAATTATATCTACATTTTATGTACATTATATATACACACATATACATACACGTTACACAGCATTATTTAGTTCTAAAATATATATATAGCTTCTGTAGGAAACAAAATACACGCTGTTTACTTGAACTTTAAAGTACAACTGCACAGCTGTACTTTACTTGTACCTGTTTTTTCCTCCTTTGGGGTGTGGGGGGATTGTGCATTGCCAGCTGTACCAAGACACATTCCTTGCACATGTATTTGTTGAATAAACTATTTTCACCATGAAATTAGAATTCAAGATTTAAATCAAGAGATATGAATTTCACCTAGTCACCCAAAGGTAAAGTCCTCACATATTTTAGACATAATACAGGACATTTTAGATTTGGAAGCATCAAAGGATTTCTCCATAAGGTAGAATATTGCTCATTAATAAGCCCAGACATAGCACAAATAAAACTTCCTTACCAAATAGTTTTCAGTTACTCCAGTAGATTTATGAGAATTAAATTGCTCCATTCCTTTTCATGTTAAAACATGCCAGTCTTACTTATGCCATTTTTTACAAGTGAAAACACAACCCATCGCAATGAGAAACCTTTCCAATTAATCATGACAGCTCACAAAAAAACAAAATAATTACCACTAGTGAACAGTGTACAATGCTATTTATTTCATTGCTGCTCTTGGCTGCATGTATCACCAAGGTAAAATATATGCACCAAGTAGGCTAAATACATTAATGTTTCCATGTTTGTCATCTACAGACACACACAAAGCATTCTGGGTTCAAATCACATTGCAGGTCACAAATAAATTACAACAAGCTGAAAGTAAGCTGGCCTCAGACAAGTTGCTTGGTGATTCCTACAAATATGGGAGACGGCAACTGGAAGCATAAAGCATGAGCACTGTTTACACTAACAGCCTAATGTTGCGCCCGCATGAGCAAACAAGTCATAATCACCCCTCTGAGCAATTCCCCAACAATTCATTCTTGGCCCACGTGAACAGGCTCAGATTTTACAGCTCCATTTAATCCATGGGAAATCAAATGAAAAAATGTCCCAATATAAAAAAGTAGATTAAATAACAGCACTCACACTTTCTTTCTTCTACTTCTTGTAATGAAGGAGAACTTTGTTAAGCCCAATATGAAACCATGGTATCACCCTAGCCTCAGGTAGCTCTGTATCAAAACATGTTCAAGAATGCATTGCAAGTGACATGGAGGAGAAACCCTCTGCATTATCAAAAGGAGAGAAGGCTTTCTGCCTTTCGGGAATAGCACTCTCTTGTTTATTTTACAGAAGAACTCTGGTCAAACCAAGGGGTTAATTATTAATAAAAATTTCAATTTATGTAACAAATGGCTTAGGGACAAAAAAAAAGAGCAAAAACCGCCACTCTGCATTCACTTGAAATACTTTACATTAACATCATGTAACGTCTTATGTATAAATGCACAGCTTGCCATGTGAAACCATGTTCTTTCTAGGTGCTATCATAGTTAATTGTATACTATCACTTTAGTCAGCCCATGGGCAAAACAAGTTATCACCAGTACATTTTATTCCATATTTTGCATATTAGAGTTTGTTACAGGTTATGCAAAACTATTATTTCATATTGGATTTCAATTTCAGTAATTGAAAAGGGAGTGTCCTTTTATAAACATCCAGACACAATGAGCCTAAGGAGACATGCTGGGTCAGTTTTGTCGGGCTCAACAAAGGCTACCTTCTCAAGTGCAATGGGTAAATAATTATCTCTATCTTGAGGCCCGTAAATCAAGCAACACATTTAAATAATATATCAATGATCAACCTTAGCCAGTAATTTTCAGTTAAAAGTTCAGGGTGTTGAAAAGGAATATTTTCTTAACAACTGGGAAAAATTACAGAACAACAAAAACAGGTGGAATTTCAGAAAGGCTTCAAGTTATAAAATTTGGTAGATTTCTCCCAAAACATCTTATTTTCTAGGGAAAATTTCTCTTCTTATGAAACGGCCGCTCGTAACTTGAAATCAAAGTCGTTACTTGAGATTGAAGTCATTATTCAACATCATTTTAAGGGTATACTCAAGTACTAAGAACTAGGATGCTGGGAGTACGCACGCTACGCTGCTGCGTGGCGGGATTAGCAGCCAGAAGTCGTATTAGATGGAAGTGGCGCGCAGACAGGAAACAGGAGCCCAATACACACAATTTGGACTTACAGTCCTCTTTGTTCGTATGTCTGAAAGTTCGTAGGTTGAAAGTTCGTAAACAGAGGAGCGTCTGTACTTTATCATACTGATGCATGTTTTACTGGCACAAATAACGAAATACCAAGTGATTCTAAAAAGGTAAAAATGTGTCATTGAAATAGAATCAACCCACAAGCATAGTATCAGAACAAAATGCAAATATTAATTATTCCAAAAAGCAGATTGGAGACCTGAACTATTTTCACAGGTAAAGACCACAGTAAAGAAAACAATATATGGGCACCATTTCAATGTTTATCATCTTTACTCAAGGTCTTAACAAGGTCCTCTACTGCCGCTCAAGTTCAACCAATAACAATGGAATCGGGACAGATTTATTGTAAATTGAATCTGGCATCTGATTTCCTGTCTAAAGTAAGTGGTTAAGCACTACCTGGAAATATAATATGTTTCCCTGGTTATTTCAAGTAGAGATGAAAGGATAAAATTGTTTTTAAAAAACAATCCGTACCATGCGTTACATTCAGAAGATTTCAAATAAAGACATTTCAGAGGCACCAACATATGGGACAGATACAAGCAATCGATTTCTAACAATAATCTGATTACCATGTGCCCATAATTCACATACAGTAACATGCAAAGTTATTTAAACATTTCAAGTTATATATAATCTACCAAGATGTCTGCAAAGGCATACCTTACTTGTGCTTTAAGGGGGGGGGGGGGGGTTAGGATGATTCCAAGCGCCCCTGAGTGACAGGACTCACAGGAGCTCTAAAAAAAAAAAAGAACATAACTGGATCAGTCTGGATGGGGGCCCAAAATTTATAGCGCACCTCTGCCTGTGCACCTAATGTAATGTCTCTGATAACTCAGATGTACAAATCTATCACAAACATAATATAATTAGGCAAATGTATGATGGAATGAAATGTTCATTATTTTGGGTTGTCGAAGAGCTATCCTATTACACAACATAAGCAGTAAATAGTGAATAAATAATACTATTATACCACCTGACTATTTCCACCAAGGGCTGCATTTAGGCCTACCACTTTTTTGACAAAATATGCTAATTAGAAGCCTGTTACTGCTGGCCCATTGCCACCATGCTCTTAACGTCAACTGAACCGTCGTCTTCCTGTGGCTGAAGCTGAAAAACGTACGGCTCAAGAGATTAAATGAAGATTTCTGCTCAATTCAAGAAAACCTGAATGCGCCTTAAGCCTTAATAGGCTCTTACAGGTCAATGGAACAGCCTCCTGCGTCTCAGCTGGCTTCAGGTTCAGTTTTAACAGACTTCTAAGCCGCTGCAGAATGTTTCCTGAGTGCCAAATCGCTCGTTTCCAGCAAACTGACATTTAATAAGACACCCCAAGTCCTGCCAAGGCTTTTGTGACCCCAAATCGCTTTCCTACTCCAATCCCTAGAAGTCCAAAGGGAGACCTGCAGGTTACTAAATAAGACACCCCAAGTAAAGTCACACTTTCTATCCCCTGCTGTTTCTCCAAACAGTCCTCCTTTCTCCTTTTCCCATGCAGCAACAGATATCCAAATAAACGTCTGAAAACTGAAAAACATGTATACAAGCTTCTGCGTCTAAGACTGGTCAAGGAAATATTTGCCTTGTGTGATCGTGGATTTTAATACTGAATTTTTCCAAACATTCAATCTGATTAGAAGTACATACCTAGTATGCCTTTAGAAAAGGATGCAAAATGCACAACAGGATGAGAACCTTTATTATAGGCCAAGTCGTCCGCTGTCCAGCAAGGAAATATTGCGAACACATTTCATCAATACATGTGTCTAAAACATCTCATTCATTTTTCATTTGGCCAATCAACACTAGCGACGGCTCATATTCCCAGTCTCCTCAGGCATGGAAAAGCACCTGTGGCAACAGGAAACACACAGCCAGCGTTAAAGGTCACAGAAAGGGGTCCACATATGGATTCTGCTTTAGAAAATACAAAAAAATACGGTAAAAACTGTCCATAACACAAATTTCAAATGCAGGAAGTATCTAGACCCTTTATTCTCCCTGCACATAAAGCAGCAAAATGTCCCTTAGTGGCACTCAAGGCAGCATATACAATATGCATATACCAAATACTAAAAATGCACACAACATTATTCCACTTTTAGTTGTTTTTAATTATCCCAAACAATTATAAGCTGATTAAAGAAAAAGGGTGCATAATGCATCCCTAACACATCTCTCAATAATTATCTAACACCACAACAACAATGGAGCCATTTTACAGCCCTTTGCTGAGTGACATGTGGCTATGAGGGGTGGGGACGACCTGGACTTTAATGCTTAGGCCTCACAGCAAAATGCCGTTATGGGTGTCAGGGTCAGGTGGACAGTGCCGAAACAGGGCCCAAGCACAAAGCATACAAGAAGGGCACCTTGAAGGGAGGCGACATGCCCTGAGAGAGCCATGCATCGCTTAAATACACAAACCCGAGTTTTCCAAGCTGCCTACTCAAGCTCAAATAGAAATTCAGTTTAAAAATGTGATTTCAAAACTGTAGTATGCTATTGTGAAAGCTACCCTGAAAAGGCAGAAGAGACGTACTGACTGACAGATACTGTATATAGGGTGGTTTTGTTTTTGTTGCCATGGGGAACATTATCACGAATCGTAACCCATTAAGAAACGGCAAATTCTATTCAAGCTATTCTACAACTTTGCTGATTTTCACAGACTCATATTTTCATTTTTTTTTTTATCACCAAATCATCAAAGACTTTAATAACTATGGTTCACGACAAGAGACTCAAATGACCTTCATCTACCCCTGGGAAAGTCTGTAGTCTCAAAACTACTCAAATCCGGGCTTTACACAATTGATACCTTGGACATCCTGGGGACAACTTACTTTCTAATCCACAGTCTCACAGTCTGGTTTAGATTCTCAAAGGCTACATCAAAGAAAGAAAAGGGGAAAGATTGGTGGGAGAGTAAAATAAAATATTATTCTGCGCTGAAAGGTTCTAGTGAGTGAATCCAAGGAAAAGCATCTGAAAAGGAGTTGGCACACATCACTCTATTACTCCCCACAGTGGCTTCATTTACACACAGCATAACATTTGTAAGTTACTGACAATTCCTTTCACCATCAAATAATAAGGCTTTTGTTGGTACCCCGCACATCGCAACTCAGGCTACGTCATCTAGATTGCACAGAAATAATCCTCAAGCCCAGTGCAGGATGGGGATCTCTCTCTCTCTCTCTCTCTCACACACACACACACACACACACACACACACGCGCACACACACACACACGCACACACACGCGCATGTAGGGTAAACATATCCTTATGGGGACCGCTCATTCATTTCTATCTGAAAAATGCTAATGCT
>JABFEB020000113.1:13056350-13076095 GCA_019775895.2 Stomatorhinus ivindoensis
AGTTTTCCCTTATGGGGACCTGCAAACCGGTCCCCATAAGGGAAAAAAACGTATATTTATCACGTTATGGGGACATTTTCACCACGTACAGTAATGGGGACACACGCGCACACACACACACACACACACACACACACAAAACTCAAAATGAACCATCCTAAAGAAATACATTTTAGAAAGATCCAATAGAATGATTAAAGGGTTTATTTTCTCAAATGAAATCTGAAGGTAAAGTAAAACAGAGCAACAAATGTAAAGAAAAGTGCATCTTTAAAAATCCTGACATATTGGCACTTCTGTAAACTAGTGAGATATGAAGCATAACAACAATCCAAAATTAAATATGATTTACAAAAATAAATAAATGAAATATTGACCACCATCCAAGATCAATCGTGAATAAACAATGTGTCTGCAAAGATATCTATAACTACAACAAAAATATTTGATATGCATCATACATGTCCACATCTAACCACAAAACCACCACTAGAACCACCAGTAACCCAGCTTTATAGTATTGCAACATTTACTTGAAGCTTAAAAGTGAAGTTATCAAACTGCACTAATAATTATGTAACATTGCAATACTGAGAAAAACAACCTGTTACGCTTACAATGGGCAAATACTAAAGCACTATATTAATACTCGGACAAAAACATATTAAAGAGACAATCAAATTATAATTCTGGCAAACAGCTCACAGGGGAACTATTATGCTTTGGAGATCTTGTTGCTCTCTACCTAAGTAAAACAAATAGGCTTTTGAGCGCGGAAACTTTACACTGAGAGCAGTGGCATGTCTACGCCAGTAACTCTGCTTTGAGATTAAAGAATGTATACAAACTTTATACTAATTTCAAGATAGATTTGATGCAGATTTGGAGTTGGGGAAATGCCTTTACCGTCCCAACCACATAAACATTCCCAAAGGAAAGAGATGGGAGTCCCACTTACTGCGTACATTAATAAACTGGATCAATTATATAATAATCTAGTGACAAATTCAAGTACTCATGTGGTTTATATAACAATACGAATTTATATGACTAACTAAAAAGCCATTAAAATACTTGTCAGGGTGCTTTGAGAGTTTAGTACGCATGTTGAGATGGCAACCCCAAACCAATAAGCGAGGTAAACGTTTAACATTTGGTACCGCCTGTAAAATTTCACTGTTGCAAAGCATGCACTAAACTATATACTCACCGTTTAATACAGATTGCAATTTTAGGAATTCGTCCTCCTGTCTTGTTTTTGTTGTTGTCGTTTTAAGAAATTCCTTTTCCCCCCTACCCACCCCCACTCTGTAGGACCGCTTCAAAGTAACTTCTGCGAAACTAAAATTCATACAACCGTGTTCAAAACTATAGTAATAATAAACGAATGAATGATCTGAGTTTATTTCTTTTGTAGTTTTGCACTCCTTGCTCCCTACTAGCCGCTGTGTCCACGGCGCTCATGCGCACTCAGGCGGCCACCCGCAAGTCATATTTCACTCCTGAGCGCTGAACAAAGGGGTGAGTCCGGCGGCGTGACGTTACACCGCAGCACCATGACAGGTAAAAGTTGCACTATGAAACATTAATGAGGCACGGAAGGTGAGACTAACCTGCTTCACCTTTTACTTATTTATAATGCTCCCGATTGCTGCTATTCGAAGTCATTCTTGAGAGTTTTTAAAAATACCGTGTCGTTATTTAATTTGACAAAACTTAAATGTTTGTACTCATTTCTTTTAGACTGTTTGGTCTGGTATTCATTAATAATTAGTGGTGAGAAAACATTTGGGATGACGTGCTTGACGTGACGGTGGGCTGATTGCATATGCATGGTTTGTTTTGTGTCCTTTGCATCGGTTTGCAATAATTTTTGCTGTATCATGATATAAGTTTAGTTCAAGCACAACAAAAAACCAAAGACCCGGGGACCAAAAAGATATACAATTTTCAATAAAAATAATTAATTTGAAATTAAATAATAATTAGACATACAGACATAAATAATACTATATAGTCATATTTTCATCCAATGACGTTCAGTTTTTGCAAACGAACATGCAATTTGAATACACCAAACTTACCCAAAAAGTATTACAAGTTTTATAATCTGTGTAATGGTTGGATGCATTTGATTCGTGATTAATACAATCTGAAAGAAAATTTACTTTAAGTGTTAATATTTATTAAACTGCACTTATTTGCCACAAATTTGTTACAAAAAGCTGCTGCAGCATTTTTAACCATTAGGGGGCAGCCAAATACCTACGAATAATGTTAAACTAGCATGGTATATACTGTATTTTAAATCCAGATTTAGAATTGTGATTTTGTAGAGATAGCATCTGCCTACAACATCTGGAAATCTTATATTTACATAAATGTAATATTTAGTATGTTTTATATTGTTAAACTTTGATAGTTCGTTTTATATTTACTAAATGACTGTAAATGTTTACACATGTTCATTAATACTTTTTTTTAGATGTATAGCAGCAATCCTCAAACAGAACTAGTTTTATTCTATAAATTTAACAGCAATAAATAAGAATGATTGATATGTTACACATTTTTCCAGAAAATGTACTCTTTAGAAAGTGAAGCCAAACATTACACGTCCTTCACTGACAGTAATCTTTCTAAAAGAACACTTTGGTCCATAACAAAGTTCAACAGAACGTGTGGTTGTGTAATCCACCATAGAGATTTTTACAAACATAGTATTATGAAATAAAGTGGCCTAGTTTTCATTAACCAAATTTACTGGTATTCTCTAATCAGTAGCCTGACATTTTCAGTAGTTTCGTACCCCAGTGGAGAATGAATATACAAAACATACAAAAAGAGCATAAACTGGTGATTATAGTTGATCATTTGACAAACAATCTTCCAAGCTTCTTATTTTTTAAACTTACTGGTTTTTAGCAAAATTGTTGATAGTTAAATGTGCCAATAACCTTTCCAGTTAGTGTTTGTTCATATATCCAAGAAAGAGTCCAATTACTAGATTGAGTTCTGGTGAAACAGTAACAAGTGTATACAGTCATCATACCCTTGGTTATCTCTCTGCTATCCTAGTATAAAATCTGCCACCAACTGCTATTGTAAGCACAACAAAAGATATTTCTATGTGTTTTATTGTGTAACATAATATGCATTATTTCCAATAAATTATTAATAACAATAAAGTTGTGATTTTTACTTAAAACATTGACTACAGTCAAAAATGAGTTACGTTGTTATTTTTTGTGCAATTTACTGTAACCTTAAAATTCAAATTAGTAAACTATAGAATATATTAACAGAGATTAGCCCACAAACTTGCAAAGTAAAATTTTAAGCGATTATATGAACTCACGGCTGTCAGTATGTGGAAAAAAGTACTGGGACGCCTGACCATTACACCCACAGGAACTTTTATGACATCCCATTCTAAACCTACAGGCATCAATATGGAGTATACAGCTATAACAGCTGCCACTCTTCTGGGAAGGCTTTCCATGGAATTTTAGAGTATGTCTGTGTGAATTTTTGCTCAATCCTCCAGAATAGCAGAGGTCAGGCACTGATATTGGATGTGAAAGACTGGCTCTTCATTTTGGTTCATCCCAATGGTGTGGGCCAGTTAAGTTCTTTTGCACCATAATCACCCACTATACTTGCTGAATGGATCAGGGCACAGTTATGCCAGAACAGAACAGGGCATTCTCCAAACTGTTCACACAAAGTTGGAAGCATAGAAGTGTTCAGAATGTCTTGGTATGCTGAAGCATTAAGTGTTTCCTTCACTGGACCTTATGGGCCAAGCCCAACCCCTGAAAAACAACTCCATTCCATTATCCCTCCTCCACCATACTGTATAATTTGCACAGTGCAGTCAGGCAGGTATTGTTTTCCTGGCATCCACCAAACCCAGACGTGTCCATCAGATTTCTAGACAGAGAAAATTGATTCATCACTTGACAGTACATTTTCACTGCTCTAGAACCCAGTGCAGGCGTGCTATACACCACTCCATCAGATACTTGGCATTGCATTTGCTTAGGTGAAGCTTGCATGCAGCTGCTTAGCCAAGGAAGCGAATTGCACGAAGCTCCCAGCACACAGTTTTTGTGCAGGGGTTAATGCCAGAGGAAGGGTGGAACTCTGCAGTCAACAGAGCATTGGTGACTTTTGCACACTATGTGACTCGACACTTGGTGACCCTGCATTTTTACTTTACATGGTCTGCCACTTTGAATCTACTTCAGTTGACCGGGAATTTCTAGCAGGGAAGGAATTTCCCAAACTGACTGATTACAAAGGTGCCATTCTATGATAGTACCATGCTTGAATTTCCTGAGCTCTTTAGAAAGACCCTTTCTTTCACAAACGTTTGCAAACCTGACTGCATGGCTAGGTGCTTGATTTTATACACCTCTGACAATGGGTCAGAATGAAACCCCTGAATTCAATGATTAAGAGCTGTGTCCCAGTACTTTTGTCCATACAGTGTGATCCAAATGGGTACTTCCACATAACATTTACTTACACAATGAATATTCACTGTTCATCTTGGCTCATCCAGACTATCTCCTTCAAAGTCTGCTAGGAACCTAGGGGGAATGAGAGACAACCAACTGTCCTTTGGTGAGCACATACCGGTCTCCCGATCTTTCAGATTTAGGCTGTAGATACTCAAGGAGATCAGGCCTTTCTATCTGAGGATGCAGTTCACCTTCTCCAGGTACTCCTTACCTCACGACTATGACTATTGCAGCTCTCTACTGGCAGGCCTAGCACATTATAAAAAAACATACTGCCATAGAGTCAAACAGGCATTAGTGCAGCTTGGCTGAGCTTCCAATGAATGACCGGATGCAAATGTAAGCAGTTTTGGAGCATGAGCTACCCAAAAGCTACTTAGCAACTACACAATCACTACTAACAGAGTAAAAACCTATTCAAGATATTCAGTGGCCAGTAAGTGCAACAGAGTACTCAAAGAGCACAATGAAGCATCAGGTTAATAGACAAATTCATGGAACAGGTGGTTCTTGAAGCATTTTTTAAAGATGATGACAGGATGTGGTTCGGCAGCTCATTCCACCATTGGGGAACCACACAAGAGAATTATATGGAGTGATCCTTCTCCTGTGGCAAAGGGAGCTCCAAGTAGCATTAGTTTGCTGCCTGAAGGGGCAAAATGGGACATACATCATGACTGAATATCAGATGGGCTGCTACATTTTGATTCTGCAGTGGTCTTGCTTTGGTTTTGAAAGTTGGATGGTCCATATGTTTTGCTCAGTCACCAGATGTCTATGATTTTTCCTTCTCAAATAACATGTGACCAGGGTTGCTAACATCTGGCGCTCACACTTTCAGACTCTCATGCTCACGCAAGAAATCTTTCAGCAAATCTGTATTCCTGAAATTAGCTACATCAAATGCATTGGAGAAGTGTGGAAACCCTACAGACTATTTGCAAGGCAATTAAACTGCTACATGCAGTGTGTGCAGTCTTTTCCAAAATTGAACATCTCACTTCAGCCAGCTGAGCAAAGTAGGCAGCCCAGCGTGTGACGTCAACTGTATGGTTACTCTCTGAAATGTAAACGGAAAAGGATAAGAGTAGACAATAAGCAGAATAATCTTACGGTTTCAGAGGTCACTGATGTTAGATGCGCCAGAGTAGGATAGCAATTACGACAGATTTTTTTTTCATTGCAAATATATATTTAAAACGACGTAGAATAGAGGGAAGGGTAATGCCTATGATTTGGACACTGAAGGTTAACCGTCTCGTTATTGGCGAAATGCTCTGCATGTTGAGTCGACATAACAAAGCAAAGGGAATAAAAGGGCGAGTGTACATGTTACTGTACGTGGTGAAAATGGGGCAACAGCTACAAAGAAGTTGCTTTATAGAAGGTGTACCGTGCCCTCCCCAAAATGAAAAATATTTGATCAATACATGATTTCAATTTTTAATCTACGAGGAGACAGAAAATGAGTTTGAGGTATCCTTTCAAAATTAACAGGTCAATACAGTAATGCGGTTGAAAGTCACACTGAAGAAATGAACTTTTACAACAGTCCAACATATCCATAATGATAGAGCGGCTCGTTTGGACAAGTGAGCTAGTACAGAATCTATTATATTTATCGAAATGTGTCTCCCTGTCACCCGGAACTTTGCCCTCTTTGATTCTGCAAAGCCTGATGTTTTTGTTTAACTGAACCACTCCTTCGCTGCCACTGCGTTTCATTTCGGATTGGCCACCTCCCTGCAACACCCCCTTTTTTTCAAGTTTCCAGTTAAAAACCATAAAGGCGGAATTGGCCGATCTTCTGTTCCACGCAGAGTAGGAGAAACACTGCGACCGCTGAGATGTCAGAGAGAAGCGCCTTCGACACCAATGTCGTTACTCTCACGCGTTTCGTTTTGGAGGAGGGTAGGAAAGCCAAGGGAACGGGAGAGTTAACAACCCTCCTGAACTCCATGTGCACGGCAATCAAAGCTATTTCTACTGCTGTCAGGAAGGCAGGCATCGCTAATCTGTAAGTATTTGTCTGCACGTTAACTTTTCATGAGATTCGATGTGAATTGTTCAGAATGATGTATATTTCAGTATGAACGATGCATGCATGCGGTAATTTAACGCACATGTTTACCCAACAGCATGCACTTGGCCTCTCAAATAAACCAAGTTATTTTGGTAATATCGTGCAGAATAAACGTGCAATAAACGGAAGTATCAAGTTCCGAAAATATTTGTGGGGATTTTTAGCTTCGGAAATCAGCTGTGGAGTTTGTGTCAGCTCCGTAAAATGTAGTTTCCGCATTGGGGCTTGTTGGATAACTTGTCTGACTTGTTTGAAAAGAATGTGTGTTTCTGAAACATGCCATGTGTTCGTCTTATAGGAGATCCTACTTGAATTAACTGTATGTCTGGTATTCAGTAAGACCTGCCCTGCTTTTAATCCATGTTCTATCCAGCGTAGTAGCTAGACATAAATGGATAGGGGGTCAGCGTCTTTACTGGGGAGGTGACAAACTGTTCATGACTTAAGCCAATAAATACATATTTATTGTGGGGGGGTAAACCCCCCATAAAATATGCCTAACAACGCCCCGGGTTATAGCAAATCTGGACTGAATTTAAGTATTAACCATTCACATACTTTGCCCTATGTGGTACATGCCATCATTCTCGCCTTTAGGCACTTAATATTTCACAGTTATACGATAAAATAGCCTCACCAAACATAATAATTAACATGGACTTTGGCTTTTAACATTGATTATGCAAACAGTCACACAGGGATTGGTCAGTCAGACTTTAAATAAGTGCTCTGTTTGGCTGCCATTATACTACTGTAAATATCCATAACCATGTTGCTGCATTAAACAATTTTAGAATACATCTTAAAAATGCTATCCTGCTGTTATTACCTGTATCGTTCATCGTGTCTGTACCATGTCCAATCCCCTTTGAGCAACACCCTGGGAAGGCCTTCACAAAGCACTGACTCTGCTTCTTGTCTCCACCTGCAGCTATGGCATTGCAGGCAGTACCAATGTAACTGGGGATCAAGTGAAGAAGCTGGACGTGCTCTCCAATGACTTGGTGGTCAACATGATCAAGTCCTCCTTCACCTCATGTGTACTGGTGTCTGAGGAGAATGAGAAAGCCATAATTGTGGAACCCGACAAAAGGGTAGGTGCTAATCAGATTCTTTACAGCTGCTTTGTAGTGATATAATTATAAACAGAGCAGAATGTTGAAATTCTCACTTTTGTTGAATTTGCTGTACTTTGCAGTTACAAGTAATATGCTTGTGGGTTTGTTTCATTCCCTGTGGAGTGTTTAAGCAGCAAGAGCATTTTTTTATGCATGACAAGGTATTTACTTTTTTAATACAGGGTAAATACATTGTTTGCTTTGATCCTCTGGATGGTTCTTCAAACATAGACTGCCTCGCATCTATTGGGACAATTTTTGCCATCTACAGAAAGGTTTGGTTATTCTTTTTTCACTCAGTGCATTTTTAAGAAGTACAGACACTCCCCGGGTTTCAATAAAGTTATGTTCCGATAAACTTATCATAAGGCAAAAGTATGATAAAGTAAAAATGCATTTTAATACAGTACATCTTAACATAAGCAAACATCATAGCCTAGCTTAGCCTACCTTAAACATGCTTAGAACATTTACATTAGCCTACGGTTGGGTAGAATCATTATCACAAAACCTGTTGTATAATAAAATGTTGAAAATTTCATGTAATATGTTGAATAATGAAATCATAATGGAATTGAAATATCCATTGAAAAAGTCAAAATATCGTACCACGGGCCATTGTAACCTGGGGAGCATCTGTATACTGTTTGTAAATGTTTTCTAAACAAACGCACAACCATTAGTAATTTGTAATACACAGGGAATGACTCATATGACTGTTACCTTATTGACTTGTATATATGTACAATGAATTTTTATTATGCTCTTCTGCATCTCAGTGGAGCACATCGTTATGATTAAAAAAATTTTGGGGGCTGTATTATCGATGAAGGGATCACAGATGCTCAGTGAGTGGCACTCTTGTCTCACAGCTCTTGGGTGGACAGTTGAATCCTTCCCCTGCTCTCATTTTGTGGAGTTTGCTTGTTCTTCCCCATGCCGCATTAGTTTTCTCCCTCTGCCCTGGTTCCTTTCTGCATTCAGTCTGATGCCTCTAATGGTGCTTTTCCATTGCCACCAAGAACCGAGCCGTACCTGAGCCATTCCCAGCGTAACAGTTTTAAGGGGAGAGGGGAATGGGTTAAAGGGACAAATAGGGTAAGGGCAACAAGGGAACAACAGTGGACAAAGGGATATTTTTTTGTGTTTTTACATTTCTCCCGCACACAATATTGACAGCAAGTAACCTGGTGCAATAGACTTCGGGAGTGACCACGGCCAAAATAACCAACAGAAAATCCCCAACTACCAAGCAACCCACAGCTAATTTCACTTAATTGTAAAAGACAAGGAAAGCAAAAGACAAGCACTCCACTTGAATGAAATGGGATTTACATATAGAAAAGCCAAATGAAAACCATCACTAACAGCTCCACAGAAGAAGAGATTACAGTGGGTGAAAGAGAAGCAATCATGGAGTGTTTGGATGAAAGTGATGAATCACAGATCTGCACTGGCCAAGGAGATGATGCTGGAACTTTTATCTGATCACATTCTAATGGAGCATGCAGATATCCCCTCATTTATGAAATAGGGTTGCATGACAGGCAAAGGCAAGGGGAGATGGCAATCATTATTTCAAACGTACAAAAGGTGTACATGGAAGTTTTGGACACTTTTCTTATTATATGGATAGACAATGGGTTTGGTGAAGATTAACTTCTTTCAGGATATAATCCATCTTGCAACATAGAAATGAGTGTTAAAGCTTTTTTTCAGGAAAGGCAGATAAAGTTGATCATGGCCAGCAACCAGTCAAGTTGACCTGTCAACTGCTATTCAAGAAATTTGGAACCAGCTTGGTGTAGAATGTTGTTTTTCATTAGTGACGTCCATGCCTGAAAGGTCTGTTGACCTCATAAAAGCCCTAGGAGGAGCAACAAAGGACTAATTGTGATTTTAATTAGTTTTTTTCAGTTGATGATTCCAGTATTTTTTTTCCTCAGCGTTGGGTAATTCCATAATTTTTCCTCTACTTAATCTATACAAAATTTTGCCATTAATTACAATTATTTGTTTAGGCTATGTTTCAACAAGCCAGAATGTTCAGCTATTAAACAAAAATTAGTTTGTCATATCTGTGATTTGTTAGTTTGCTAGATTTGTTAGTTCATTGACTTTTCTAATTTAATTGATTATTTGAGCTGTTGATTAAATTTAATAAACATGTGGAATGTGCTCCTGTGGAGAGGTTTGGGAAGTAAAGTTGTGTTCTAGCCATCCAACAGGATGTCAGTGAGACAAGAGTAAATTGTTCATTTTTATTGCATTACTCTTAATTTGCTTATGCTCTAATTTTAAATTTTAAGTTTTTGTTTGAGTAGATACACATACAAACCAGATTTTTTTGTTTGTGGTAAAGGTCGTACTAGTTTCACGGACATGTATTTATTAGAGGTGAAGAATTCCCTGTGTCGAAGACCTTTGACACTTATGCACATTTTTATTTGTTGTTGCTCTTTTAATTCTGTTAGGCTAATGTTCCTTCCAGTTGGTACTTTGCAAGAGGTTTTACTAAGGTTAAACCAGAGTAATTTCAAGATTATTATTTTTAAATCAAATGCCAATTTAAAGCCCCATATTTAGAATATTGTAGTTTATAGATAACACTGGTATACAGTGATTTTGGTGCCAGCGATGTCTGAATGGCTTTATATTAGGTTTATGGTGCTGATTAAGAATATGACTTCGGTTTTGCCAGATCGGCTCTAGTTTCTGAGATATTTAATACTTAATTAATTAATTAACACAACACGTTTGAAAAGCATTCAGAATTGCAAGGATATTTTTATTTTAGTTACAACTAGTGAGTAAACAGTCTAACATCATACAAAAAAGAAATTCAAAATATGTAACAGTGACAGGAAAAAGTTGTGTATGATTTGATTAAATATAAAGTCATCAAACTGGCAACAATGGGCCCAAAAGCAATCGACTCATATCAGGGGAGAGATGCACAAGCCTTTTGTGGAAAGTCCGTTGCCATTCAGTTGTTTGCCAGTCCTGCAAGTACAACCTCTACAGATAGGCCTATACCCGCTTTGGCAGTTTTTCCGGATCCCCCCGACAAGCAATGCCTTCAGTACATTCTCCTCAACGACACACTGAAAGCAGAAGTGCTATGGGCTTTGCAAATGGTTAGCCGACATCACTCCTATACGTCCTATGACATTCACACGGTGGTGAGCAATTTGCTGGGACATGGTTAGTGAATATAGGAAGTTGTGGCCTACATACCCTTCACAACTCATTCAAGACTCAACCATTTCTGGCTAAATACCAGATAGGTGTTGGCAGATTTGATCTGGGTAAATATTCACCACCACAGTAACAACAGCAATAAATGAACATGCAAACACGCACATGTGAACTTTACTCTAATTTTATTTTTACTCTCCTTCAACACTTCATCAGTCATGTCATTACCTAAGACACTGTTAAAGAGTCATAAGACAGACCAAAAGCTATTGCATTTGTTATCACACACAAGTCGCATTGGAGGAATGCATTATTTTCGTGGATGTCCATTATCTCAAAAACTAGAACCAATTCACCAAAAGTAATGGATTTTTTTAATTCAGCACCCTCAAAATACCCTAAACCTATTCACAAATTGAAAATTTTTATTTTTGTTGTAGACCTGTGTAATCTTGTTATTGTTGACTGTGTTTTAAAATATTTACATTTCTGGTTTATTTTTCATTTGTTTTTAGACAATCGGTCAGATTTTTGGATAGGTATCAACGCCGATCCAGATATATTTGATGGATAGGGTATCGGCCATACATGACCGATGCACAACCGATACTTATTCAGTTTTTGGCAGTTTCTAAAAAGCTAGTTCCTGTTTAGTGTTAAATTTATTTGTACAATAAATTACACGACAGTTCTTTCCCATTTTACATTTTGCAGCATTGAAGCTGAAAGCTAAGGGTTTCTTGCTACTCGGTGGGTTGTGAGCGAAGTGACTTTCGCCTGCTGTGACGTCATGCGCATACCCTTTGCTGTACAAGGAGCGTGAGAACGTCAGATAAGACGGTGATGATCTGCTGGTATTTTACGCTTTTAAAGCAACTATACTATGGCAGCAATTTCCAGTCTTTGTAAAAACAAAGTTTTGAGAGGAGGAAATAGCATTTAGTGGAAAATCCCACTGAAAATGCTTGCAGAATTGTGCAAGAGAACGCAATTAATATGAAAAAAGCAATGGATCATTTGGGAGTCGGTGTTTGGGCACTTGCTACAGCTTGTGATACCCGTGGGGCTGCAATCGCAGCAAAGTGCAAGTGACTGTGTTGACAAAAGGACAAATTGTGGAGCATTTTAAGCATTAGCCACTTGTGTATCCTCGCTTGGAAGACTTCAGATTGAACTGCAAAATGCCTCAAAAACGCTTAAAACAAACGAGGTGGAACAGTACGTTGTTTCTAGTAGCCAAATTAGATATTTGGCATACATTTATCCAGCTATATTTACTAGTTTAAAAATGTATCGTAATTTACCATAAATACTGCTGACTAACACTGTCTTGGACAACCTATGTCTTTTGCATAGTATTATAAGGCAGAATATTATAGTGCTCTGTAAGAATGCAGCTACTGTCATATGTAATAAGATGTCTTAACCCCCAAGGTGACAGACGATGAACCAAATCAGAAGGATGCTCTGCAGCCTGGCAGGAACATTGTGGCTGCAGGCTACGCCCTTTATGGCAGTGCAACCATGATGGTGCTATCAGCAGGGCAGGGGGTTAACTGCTTCATGCTGGATCCAGTGAGTCGTGATGGATTGATTTCTTTGTTATGGATCATAATCATTATATGTTGAATGATGGTGTTCTGTCTTTGAATACTGTATTTTATGTAGAAGTGATTTGGTGTATTATTGTATTAACACCATGTCTTCCTGTATGAGACATTCTGTTTTAAACAATTGGATTTTTTTTATTATTTAATGTGCATGTCTGATTATTAGGTAGGAACTAATTTATTGTGTTTTCCAGTCAATAGGGGAGTTTATTCTGGTGGACAAAAATGTCAGGATAAAGAAGAAGGGCAAGATCTACAGTCTTAATGAGGGATATGCCAAGTTTTTTGACCCTGCAGTCACAGAATACTTGAAAAGGAAGAAATTTCCAGAGGTAATTATTGAGAAAATTTACATAAACAGTTATTGATTTACATAAACTATTGATTTTGCTTAAGATTACACCTGGTCATAGCTGTAATATTTCTGGTGTTTCATACTAGCATAAAACATGATTTCTGGCAAGATCAAATATGTATTTGTAAGTTGTCCACTAAAACTATAGGTAGCAGTTTGTGAGGGAGTGCAAGTGACTTAGTAACTCAGTTACTACTAATGTACAAATCATGAACAAATATAGTAACTGCATGAAATACATGAACTGTTGATGTTAATGAATGAACATCGTATCATTAACTAACACTTAGTTTGTGGTTGGTTAATGCATTAAGTACAAGTGTACTACTACATTATTTGTGCCCCCTCAAAGTGTTACCAAACTAAATGAAAATATTAAAGCAGCATTGAAGTTATAATCAACCTTGAGTTCAAACAAATAAAACAAACATCAAAATTCTGTCAGGATGGAAGCGAGCCCTATGGGGGCAGGTATGTGGGCTCCATGGTAGCAGATGTACATCGAACTCTTGTGTATGGAGGCATCTTCCTGTATCCCGCTAATGTCAAGAGCCCAAAGGGAAAGGTAAGACATGCTTGATAAAGAACAAATAATCATACATACGTGTATTGTATACCTCTTACATAATATATACACAATTTTAAACCCTATTTACTCTAGTCTGGTGATATGAGCATGTGGTATGAATTAAAACATAATGAGTCTTAGTGCCCTCTAGAGGTGTGTATAGGTGTCTGTGTATAGGGGAATTTCAGCTGTAATGAGTCTGCCTTATATAGAATATACATAGCCACTAATAGAAAGCATTACACAGCCTGCAGTGTGTAAAGAAAGCAATGCATTTCTGGAAGGACATCAAAGTAGTTTTACCCTGCCTTGGAGAAACCGTGGCAGGCTTGAAAAAACGTGACATCTGACATTAGGATGGAAAATGCTGTCCTTGATGTGAACTGATAAAATAAAGCCCTATATTTTTATTTCTCAGCTGAGGTTGCTTTATGAGTGCAACCCCATGGCGTACATCATGGAGCAAGCTGGAGGAATGGCCACAACAGGGGCCTGTAATGTGCTGGACATCCAGCCAGAGTCCATCCATCAGCGGGTTCCTGTGGTACTGGGCTCCCCCGATGATGTGCAGGAGTACATATCTATCTTCAAGAAGCATGCCAAGTGAATGCTGCTTAGCCAGACCAAAGACCCAAGCATGGTTCTTCAAAGATGTGCAAAAGCAGACGCTATGAAAAAATAGCACACATGAACTTTCACATCATTTCCATTTTTATCTGGGAAATAGTTTTATTTCATCTACTTATTTAATCTATTTCATCATGGTGTGGACTAAAGAATATGGTGAATAAAATGTCTTTCAATCTTCTGCTTCATTAATGTTCTTATCTTATTCAGGGTTGCAGGGAGGTCTGGAGCCTATCATGGAGGCTACAGGCACAAGGCTGGGAACAACCCAGGATTGGGTGCCAGCCCATCATAGTACACACTCACACACCATTCACTCACACACATGCACACTTTGGTAACACCAGTTCACCTTAGCACATTTTTGGCCTTCATGAAATAAAAAATCATTGCATAAAATTCACATAATGATTCAAATGTTATATTTCAAGCATTAGGGGAAGAACAATTTTTCAAATATAAAAAATTTATTGAGTAGTACAATTATTTTATGCAAATCATAGGCTTCACAGTTACTGGTACCCTGATGTCTGAAGAAACATTCACTAGAGAAGATTACAACATGGGACCTCCTCCTTTAAAACACGACAAGGTTAGAGCACACTTTTGGAGGGATCTTGTACTCCTCTATGCAGAATGTTTCTGGATCCATGATCCCCAAAACTTTCTTTTTTTTAATTTTGATGTATATTTGGAGTTTTTATGTTATTGAAAGGCCAACCTACAACAAAGTCCCAACCTCTGGGAAGAAAAAGTTGGGTATTGGGCTAAAGAAAAACTGAAATTGATTTTCTCGAGAACCCCTGAACTACCAGCCACTAAACAGCAACAGTGATCCACCACCATATTTTACTGTTGGTATCAGGTGCTTTCCATTGTATGCAGTCTTCTTTTGACACCACACATGCTTATGGTGTTCAAGGCCAAAGAGCTCAATTTTGGCCTCATCTGACTACAATACACAATTTCAAACATTGTTCCAATGATGCTTGGCAAGTTTAGGCACTGATTTGGGAGTGGTGTGTGACTCACTGGGTTAGGACACTCTGCCTGTCACCAGATGGCCACCGGTTCACATCCTGTGGCAGGAAGAGTGATGTCACCATTGAGCTCCTGACCAAGGCACTTAACTCCAGTTGCTCCAGAGACTAGCTGACTGTGCTTCCTCAAATTCATGTCTGTTAAATAAATGCAGGTAAAATTAAATGTGTGAGTTGAGGTCAGGAAGGACTTCCCTTCTGCCCATCCAAAGAGTATGTTGACAGCTACCCCCAGAATTGGTGACCACAGCCCCTTTGCTGCCACAATACAAATTTACATGTACTGTATACCCTGAATAAAATTCCCCCTTCCAGGGGCTTGTGTCTCCTCCATTGTCTCCTGTTCCTCCTTAGCCTTCTACTAAGGTTCCTGGAGACAGAGACCAAAAAAATACTGCTTCTGCTTCATGGTAGTGTATGACTCAGTGGGTTGAGACATTGGACCAGCGTTCACAGGGTAGCTGGCTCAGATCCCAGGGCAGGGCCCTTGAGTATGACCTTTGACCCCCAATCACATAACAACGGTCAAATCTGGTTTTCTCAAAAGTCCGCCTTGATTAAATAAATAATTGATATTTGTTACTCATCTTTGTGGGGAAACTCTTTTCATGCATCTCCCCCAATGTGCTCTCTATAGATGAGAGCAAGCTGGCCACAAAGGGCAGCCACCCATAGCAGCATCCAGCAAACAAGGGTCTTGCTCAAGGAGTCACAGAAATACTGAAACTGGACACAAACCAGCAATCTTCCACTCAAAGATACAGAGGCTTAGCCCACTGAGCCACACAGTGTATGTGCGCTAAGTGATTTCGATAATATCATCTGCTAAGTAAGTTAAATGTATATCCTGGATATTATTTAAAGATGCCAATATTTTTAAACCCTACTTTTGTACTGTTTAACCCACTTCATGTTTGAAAAATTGTGCTGAAAGCATGTATTTTCCAAAAGGCTTGAACATTTTATCGTAGTTTTTTTTAATCAAATTTTTTGCTTGTTACACTTGAGATGACTGTAAATATGGTGTGATAGCTCGATGAACTGAGGTACCACATTATGATTCAGTTACTTATTCTGGCTATTTAAGTCACTGACTGCTAAGAGTACCTGGAATGCTTTAATTAAAAATCTCCAAGTCCTATCAAAGGTACCTCCCTCCTTCTTATACTACATTTACCCTTTTCGAGGTGTTGTCAACTGTGGAAAAGAAAAAATACAGAAAAGCAAGGTTGACTCATAACTCTTCTGGAAAGGGAGTCCACTTGTTAAAAACCATAATGCTGTCCACAAACTGTACAGGCACTATATTGGCACAGTGACAGTTATTTTGCATTTATGACTAAAATAGCACTGCTCAGCGGGTATTAATTTTATGAAGAAGGCTGTTAATGTCTTTATTTTTGCACTGTCACTTTACTGTTCAGAATCTCAACCACTACAGTCACCTTTTAATTACACTGTGACGCTTGATATTGTGCTTCATTTTCAACATACACCCTTCATTATCTTTTATTTATTGTATTTATTTACTGTAATTTTAAATATACATTAACTTTTCTTATTTTACTGTACTTTTGTCAACTTGTCATTTTATGGTCTGCAAGGAGGGTATGCACGGAAGGATTTTATTGTACTTAGTACATTGTTCATGTTAATAAAGCTTCAAATCTTGAATCTTCTAGCACTCCACTACCCAAAATGGCCCAATATTGCCTGAAATCCATAACAAACGGTACACATTATTTTGTTGTTTATGTTCTCTGTGACAAGGATGTATGGTGGTGCAGTGGTTAGGACTGTTACCTCACACTTCTTCAACCTGTGTTCAAGTCCCTGTCGGGGTGTGTGGAGTTCGCATGTTTTCCCCATGTCATCATCGAGTTTCCTGCAGGTACTCTGGCTTTCCCCCACAGTCCAAACATATGCTGAGGCTAATTGGCTTACCAAATTGCCCATAGGTGTGCATGTGTGAGTGATTGGAGTGTGCCCTGTGATGAGTTGTTCACTGCCGTGCATCTATAGGCTCCAGATTCCACAAGTGGTTGCAGAAAATGGATGGATGCTCTCTGTGACACTTTGGCATCTAACAATCTATAATGAGTCATAATATTAACATTGTCAATCATTCAGTTTTATAATTTTGTAAAATCAACATGATTTTGTGTTCAGATAGACCTCTGTATCAGACTGAATATTATTTTTGGGAAGTGATATCATAGCTCTGTTATGGATTCAAAGTAATTTAAAAAGAGCTTCAATTTGAAAATGTTTGCTGGCACAATAGGTGGTGTGTAAAACTCAGAAGGTTAGAATGCTGTGCGTATGTTCAGATGGTTGCCAGTTCTGAACCCTTAACCCTCTGTTGTTCAAGGGATGGTCTAACCCTGCTTTCTGGAAAACAATGTATGTTGCACTGGGTTAAAACTCCTTTGCCTGATATGCTAAATGTTGGAAGTTAACACGATGCATTCCGGACACTAGTTTTAGTTTTAGAGGGAAACAGTGGCTAGGGCATGGTTTAAGTCAAAGAAAATGCAAAAAACATCCATTTCCTGTTCAAAAACAACAAAATGTCTTATCTGCTTATGACCACCAGATGGCCTCCCTCACAAGCAAAAATTGGTGGTATTTCTCATTATTGAGGCTTGCTATCAGAACCCGACAAAAGGAAATTGTTGTATTTCTATACAAAAATAATGTATTAAATATAGTTTATATAATAGGCTTTGCTTTAAGAAGCTTCTTTGATTCCTTTTCATTGTTGTTTTTAACATTACTTTTATATTGTATTGTGTATCACATTACTGATGTTGATATCTCTCCATTCAATGCTGATTCAATAACAGGTGAGATTGTAAAACTTCAAAAAAGCAGTGAATGATAGACTGGTGGTTGAGTAGGTTATGCATAAAACTTGCTGACCAGCTGAGCTGGAAGCTGTTTGCTGAGTTGCAGAACAACAAAGCCAAACACATGCAATCTGATGCTTAGAAAGCATTGCTTCAGTTCAAACGGATGAAGCGATGTCTTCCATGAAGTCACGCTGTTGTTGATGCTGTGTTAGCACTTTCCTTTTGCAAATCCCTAAACTTGAGACATTGAGCTGTAGTTTTAAGGAATGCATGATGTATAATCAGTCACTGATTTTGTTGAGTCAACAGCAAAGACAGCAATAATGGTATCTTTTGATCATGAGCAACAACTACAATTTTGACCCCTTAGATAAAGCAGGACATGTAACAAACAATACCAGTTCCACCAAGGAAATGATTCAATTAAATACAGAAACAGCTCAAAATACTTTGTACATTTTCATGTCATTATGGATTATTCATTGTTTCAGAACAGCACAGAATAGGATAAAACATCAGGACCTGGTTACACCTTAAATCAGCAAGCTCACCATAAACTATATATTCAATATCTGTCATTGTGATGCCTTATTGAATCTTGTGACTCAGTAATGAATTTAAAACAACATAAACTCCCTTCTTTAATACTGCATTTTTCCCCTGGACAACCAGGTATGATGGCTTAAATCAAATTAACTTTCTGAATATTTCATGATATGCCATTTATTTTTAAGAAAGCTATGCAGTTGCAATGGAACAGTCCACTCTCAGAATGCCCCTTGTTGGTGTTTTCTTGTTAGCAGTCATACCACCTGAAGACTAGACTAGTATTCCACCTGAAACTAAGCAGGTATGGGCCTGGCCAGTACATGTGAGGGAGATCAACTAGGAAAGCTGTTGAAATAGGTGTTGGTGTGGCCAACAGGTCAGCCCATCCTGTGGTCTGTGTGGATCCCAATATTCCAGTGCAGTAATGGGGACACTGCTGTAAAAATCAATGGGATGTAAAACCAAGGTCCTGTCTCTCTGAGGTCGTTAAAGTTCCCAGGGCATCCTTTGAAAGAGTAGGGGTGATTCCGATACACTGGCTAAACTGCCCACTGTTGCCCTTTCAAATCTAATTGCTGGTAACAATTTTCTTGATGGGGCACAAATAAAGTATTATACTATTACTTAAGTATTAATTAACTGCAAACTAAGTCATAGTTAGTTGATACATTGTTATTGAATCATAATGCATGTTCTACCTCAAGCAGTTATATTTGTTAATTCTGTATATCTTTGTGAACTGGGAGCAACTGAAGGAACAATTAACACGTGAAATACTAACCAGGTTAGTTCATAATTAATGAATTGCTATCTCAAGTAGCAACTATATTTGCTCATGATTTGATTATTTGTACTTCAGCAGCAACTGAGTTATTCCCAAGTACATGAATATGTGTCCCATCAAGTAAAGTTTTACCAAAGCACTTTGTGTGTCTTGAAAATCACTATATAAATCCAACATTCATTCATACTGAGTATAATTATTTGACATGGCCCATAAGCTCTGCTTATGCTTTAAGTTTATGGGTACATACTGTCAGTACCTTTATATTACAGCATAGACAACTGTCAGAAGCTGAGACTGAATTGTTCCAGGGCAATGTTATGCAAACTCACAAAATGATAACACTAAGTGATCATGTAACAAGTTCATGTCAAACCATTTGTATGAGTTTGGGTTTCTTCAGTGACTTTAGTCAAGGCTTGGGGGGGGGGGGGG
>JABFEB020000113.1:13076195-13094378 GCA_019775895.2 Stomatorhinus ivindoensis
TTGTATGAGTTTGGGTTTCTTCATTGACTTTTTTAAAGGCTTCTCCCCCCCCCCCCCCCCAAAAGGAAAACCTTAGTGCACAAGCCCCCAGGGAGCCATGTTCTATGACATGGATTATACACCAACACTGCTAATATGTACTGCTCTAAATTTATGGGCATTTCATTCAGAAATGAATTAATGGAAATTAATGCAGTCAACCATTAGCCTGGCATTAGTGTGCTTAACCTTTTCATGCAGAGTTTTCCACACCCTCTTGTCTTCACCTGTCTGGAGGGGGGGGGGGGGGGGAACAAACCAAACTGACCACCCATCAAATTTGTAGTTTCCAGACTAGCACAGGAAACACTTAAATTTGCCCCTTTTCACACAAAAACAGGTAAAGAGCCATATCAACTTTTGAAAACCCAAGTAGCATTTCACCCCAAGCATATCATACTATAGATAATGCATTAAAATGAGTCCTTCACTGCCAAATCAGTGATATTTACAAACCCATGGGAATAGACAAGCTCCAACTGAAAGGCCACATTTGCCCTTGTAGACACCAAGTTCAGCTTCCTCCTAGTTTATACACACAGATGCTCATTTTACCCAAGTTCAGTCTGTAGTGTCCCATTTAAAAAACCTGAAGTTCCGTAGAGTGTATGCTCGAGTTGACTCCAGCTTAACCAATCTGATGCATTGATCACCACTAGAAGTAAACTAGGCTTTTACACTATGCTGGAGTGTCAGTGTAAACTGAACAGAGCTTTACCCCAGTACCAATAGGGAGGGACATTAAGGAAACTAGAGGCTACAGAACTCAATTTAAAAATATTTAATTACAGGTATAAAATGCCACTTTGTACATTAACAGAATCCATGACCGCATTCATTCAGGAGTAGATATTTACAAGCCAATTTCTAATAAAAACCAAAGTATTTGGACTCCCATTAAACTGCCTACATTCAGGCACGGCCCTTTAAAACCCGAAGCACTACAAGGTTATGTCCATGCAGGCTACACCAAAGGGTAGCTTGCTGCAGTTGCAATCCCACAGTGGTTCTTCTTATCTTTGGCCATGTAGATATATCCTTTATCACCCCATTTTTCACTCCAGCTGAGGAAAGGTGGAAGGGAAAGAGTTTAGACATCAGCATTTGAAATCAAATTATTTTCTCTCAGAGGAGAAAGTGATTCAGAGTCTGAATTACACTCCCCAGTCTTACCTGTTCTTCACAATCCAGTACTTCTTGCCGTCAAGATCTTGACCCTCAAAACCATAGCCAACAACTAGGACACCATGATCAAGTTCCTGACTGCTGCAGTCTCTCTCATAGTAGATTCCTGTAAACAAAGCCAAAATCCTCGTTAACCTGATGAGTGCTAGAAGAGCAATACAGCAGAACCAACAAAGCTGGATTAGACAGCTGCATAACTGAGGAAATGTAAATTACCTGACTGGTAGAACTGGAAAGATTCGTGGCCTGCATCAATAGCAACCGATACTGGGCCAACAGCTGCCACAGCCTTCATTAGGGCATGTTCTTTCCCACTGGGAACGTCCATAAAGCCAGTATCATTAGCAGCACTGTTATTGGGATCATAGTGGCAGGGCTGGTCATCCTGGTGGAGAGGAAAAGTGAATAACCACCATGATCTATCATTACACAGGATAGGATCTTGTTCAATCTATACTTACCGTGGCTAGGTAAGGGTAAGAAACTTCAGAATCAAGGCCATGGTTATCATTGATATACTGGAAGGCCTGGTCCATTAAGCCACCATTGCAGCCTTCGTTTCCCTCAGGACGAGAGCAGTCTACCAGGTTCTGCTCACTCAGCGATACCAGCTTGCCAGTCTTTCTGAACATCTGGCCTTCCATGGCACCAGTGGCACTGAAGGCCCAGCAAGACCCACACTGACCCTGAAGCAGAAGAGAACTATTAAAAACTACATATTTATGCTTCAGTCTTGTTCATCCATCTCCAAAATTACCCAGTGTTAATACAAGGCCATTTAGAGCATTTTAAAAACCCAATACAGATTAACCCCCACAATTCTAACCTGGTCCTTCACAGGAGTGACGTAGCCCTGAGTTCTCCAGTCAACTTGCTTTGGTGCCTCAAAGTTGTTGGGCTCCAAGAAGTGTGACCCCTGGAGCTTCTCAGATCGTAGTCTGTAGCCATTCATGAGCTGCCTGAACTCTTCATTAGTCTAAAAACAAGAAAACCATTGCAGTAGCTGAACTGGCACAATTTTTCCTCCCCCATTAAAATAAAATGGACATGGGGTATTGGGACCACATACCATATCACCAAAGTGATTCATTCCCAGGCGATAGGAATGCTTTCCCAAGGAGTGTTCAAGATTGTGCAACTCAATCTTCTTCAAGTTCTTCTCCCAAACCATTCTCCTCCAGCCTTCTTCAGTCTACGAGAGACATTTAATGGTACATGCACAAGTCAGAGTTAAACCACTTTTGGACTACTGGAACAAAGGGCCTCTTCAGTGAGTTACCTACGTGATGGTAATCTTTACTGTGCCAAGACTTCCACAGATTCCAGTGCTTGTCCAGCTGGGGGTCCAAGCTTGGGGCAGCAAAAACTGCCACGGACAGTGTAGACAAAATCAAACTAAGCCTCATCTTGACACTGCTGGGGGGGGATAAAATAAAGTCCAGGTTTCATGCAAATTATGATTAACTTTAGCCATTTACGTCAAGGCAGGACGCGGCTCAAAAGCGTCTGCCAGATATAAATGGACGTCATTTCATAGCCGAGACAAACATCGGATTCCTACCTCTCTTGCATACAGAACCGGGCCCAGACCAGCTTACATTTATCGAGGTTATCGTTATACAGCCATGATTCCAAAATTTAAGGCGATGACGGCGATAACCAATATGCCAGTGAAAATATGGCAGAAACAAAATGAGGTTAAGACAAACACGACCGCAGTTGTTTTGTTCGCCCTGATCACGCGACACGGGCGGTTTCGATGCGGCGAAATCGCTCCAGCCGGAAAACAGCAGATGGATCGAAGCCAGAGGAAATCGAAAACAAAAGCCTTACAAGCCATGAATGCTTCCTTTTTCCAAATCGTATCGCTAGTATAATTACCTTACACGGACAGCACCAATAAAAAGGGGGGGGGGGGGGGCACGTTCACAGACAAAACAGATGCAACACACTGAGCCACAGTATAAAAGGTAGTCAAAAATCAACACTATATAACCACTGTGCTTATGCCATGTTGAGTGATCAGATATTGGCTTGCATTTAAAACCGTAATAAAAGACGAAATTAACTGATTAATTATGTAACTGGAAACGCTTCGTACAGGTCACTGACAAGCTAATACGCCGACCTACTGCTATATACAAACACTTCGTTACACGCCTAAGTAGAAACCCAACATACAGTAGCGATGGAAAACCAGGAATAACTTACTTCCAACGTGCAACTGCTCCAGCAAAACAATAAACAGCTTGGCAGCAAACCTTAATTTATAGCTCCGGACTGTGGAAGCATCCGGCGCTCCCATTGGCTGGAAGCGTCTACGCTCACACATTGCTCCCGCCTCCCTGCAAACTCATCCCAACGTGATGTCCTTTCACGTGACTCTCTATCCCACGCGAAACTCCATGGAAAGAATTTCCTACAAGGAAAGCAGCTGGCGAATCTATAACGACCCTCAGTTAATAACAATGTTCAGGAAGTTGCATCAGTTGAAAATCTATGGTCTCCTAATAATGTACATAGTTGCAATGTTGCCATATCTGCTCATTCCATGCTTTTATCTTTTTTAGGGGGTGGGGATTAGGCCTATCTGGAAATGAATGACTAAGCAAAACAGCTATAACTTTAAAGTTGCCTTCATATTTTGATATTAATGAACCAATAGACTAAACCTTTTATTAAAAAAAATGACGTTTTTCTTAAAATTAATAAAACGGAAAAATACTGCTTTTGTGTATACGTAATTTCGTGATGTTGACTAAAAGTTAGCGTTATTTTATTTTGCATTATTCGGATGTATGCGTGAATAATATCGTAACCATTATGTATTCTCATTATAGTGGATACAATTATAAAGTATATAACCTATATTATTAAAAATACTACTTGTTTGAACAAGTAGTATGACGTCATTCAGCGCCTGACTACATTGCGACATTGACCTCATGTTTTGAAAAAACCGAAATGCCTGTAAATCGACTTCTTGCTATTCTGCATATATAATTTTTCCATAGTAGAAATGGCCTTCATAATGAGCCCTAGTTCTTTATCCCCATTACTTGATTATATCAGTACTGTACAAATGTACTTATTACTATATATAAATTCTGTTATGCGGATATGTGGTATAGACCAGTAGTCGCAAAACAGTCGATCAAGGTCGACAGTTCAATCCTGAACACCATTCAGCCCTCGGTTCTTCCGCAAAATCGACAATGTATTTTTGCCAGATTTTCTTTGAAAAAGTAGTTCTCACTATGAAGTGTATTGTACCTACACCACTGGTACACAAATTAGTGCGTCTAAATTATATAATCTAATGGAGCTTCTACAGTATGTGTAGATTTATTTTGTCAGCATCAAATCTGAGTAGTGTTATGTTTTTCATTCCGGGTCCGGTGGTACCTGCTTAAATTCCGTCTGGGTTCTCTGCGCTGTCGGGGGTATAGCCCGTTCCCCGCGGCACTCTGTAGTTCAAGCGAATATAGAAAACTGATGATATACGTTACAAAAAGTAAACTTAATGTAATCTCGTTACCTTTAACAATATATTTAATTCAGAAAATAATCAGGTAATGTATATGTCAATTTGTATGTCCTTTATTCATGCAGGCTTGCCAGCCATCACACATCTGCAGCATGACAATCACGCTTTCAGACTCTCACGCACATGCAAGAAATCGGTATTGTTCCTGAAATTAGCCTCATGAAATGCGTTGGAGTAGTGTGCAAACCCTACAGACTGTTTGCAACCAAGGCAATAAAACTGTTATATACATTTAAATGTGTGTGCATGTGTGTGTAATATTGTCTCAAATTGAAAATATCAGGCTAGCCAGCTGACCAAAGTTGGCAACCCTATTCATGTAAAATACATATGAAATGAATGTACTGTTAAAAATCCAATATTTCATGTACAATCCATATTAAATGTATATGTAATTAGCAATGTATGCCCTTTTGATGAAAAATACATATTAATGTTTTGTCAGTATTCATTTTTATGCATAATTCTTTGAATGAACTTTATTGAGTTATGGACACTGGTTCTACACAACTAGAATGAGTATTTTGAAAAGGAAACATCCTTTTTCAGTTTATGCATTCACTTTGTGTTCTGAGAACAGAACATACAGTAGTTCAGTTAATCATGCTTTGCATATAAAAAATTTTCATAGCCTTATATGAACTATACTGTTTTTTTCACATGGGAATTTTCCTACTTTTATGTTAAACGTGGGAATAATGCTCATAGGTGAACAATACTGAATAATTATATTCATCCACCCATTTTCAAACTACTCATCCTGGCTGATTTGTGGGGCCTGGAGCCTGTCTCAGGCAGCACAAGGTGCAAGGCTGGGGAGACCCCTGGATGGGATTCTAATGCATTGCAGGTCACAGGCACATTCACAGGCATAAATAGACTCCTTCTACCTACTGTAACTGCATGTTTCTGAACTGCGGAATGCTACCAGGGTGCTCTGAGAAAACCAGCACTGCACAGGGCGAGCATGCAAACTGCACACACACACAGGATAGCATTCTAACCCTCAGCACAAGACCTGTCATCATCATCTTTATTTGGTTAAAAATATATGAGTGTCACATTTATTTTAATGAATAACATTTTGGTACAATCATTTCCAAAACATCGTAATATCAGTTTTAATGGTTAAAAAAGATGTCACAGGAATTGATCAAACACTGCATTTTCTTTATTGTTTTTTAAACACAAAACAATAATGGCTGGATTGCATTAGCAAGTCATTTTCCCCCATTAGAAAATGGAGACTGACAAAGGGGACTAAAGTAAAAAAAAAAAAGCTTCAAACTAAAGTCAGTGACCTAATCAGCATTCAACTGATCAAAGTACATACCCTTGAATAACTTACAAGTGTGGTCAGTAAATCAATCTTAGAAAAGAATGTAAACAATGTATGATAAGCTAATTAAATTCAATTTATTATAAAATGCACAATATCTGTAACATCGGAGAAAGCATTAAGAAAATATCAATGCATGCTTTAAAATCACAATAATCAGTATAAATAAACAAAGAGATGTGCAAAACCTGGACTGAATCTTTAATGCATGGTTTCTCTCTCCCCCAAATTAAATTCCCTCATGTAAAGGAAATGTTTTCTTTAGGTAAATAATGTACATATTTAAAATGAATAATTTAATTTCTTTCTAAATTTAATTTAAAATGTAATTTATTTTGTAAAGTGCCATTTAAAACTATTGAAATGTCATTTTGTCTGGAGGGAAAAAAGACAAATATACTTTTTTCTCTGTGTTTTAGACTGGTGTGTGTGTGTACAGTACACGCATACAGTATATGCGCTTTTTCCCATTGCGTTCCACACTTCACTTCAACTACTAATGACATTTATATTGATAATAATTTTGTGGGGTGTAACTCAACCATTAAAAAGCTGACTGACTCTAGGAAAAGCCCATTTACTTTATATCCAGTTCAGAATTTTAATTAATCAGTTAAGCTCTGCGACATGGTGCAAATGTGAAGACCCTGTGACCACTGTAGAACATGATTGGAAACCTTTGATTTTTATGTCAGGACACTTAAGCAAAGTTTATATAAGTATTTTCTCTGCAAAAATTTCTGAAACCTTTCTACCAACCCAACATGAAAAGTATCAAAACTCTAACAATATTTTAAACTTTAAATATTTAACCTTTAACATTGAAATATTTCACATACACTAGCTTTGCCAGATTAATACTTTATGCAAACAGAGCGGACAGCTTGCACATGGGGTTAGAACATATACAAATTAAAAGTGCTACTTTGTATTTTAGTCTTCAATGACAGTTTTTGTTGAGGGTACTAAAATGGAAACGTGCAGAAATGGAAATTAAAAAAAAAGGATTTGACACACATGATTTGAGTGAGGATCTTCTAGGAAAACAAGATAAGTAAAAAGACTCAAGAATCAAAATGTCAAAATGTCAAGAAATCCATTTCGAGTCATCTGACTGTCCCCCTGATTGCAACGGGACACTGACCTTTCAGATAGTCCCAACTTCCTAGAAAAAAGCTCCCCCTGCTGGTTCAGCAAAACCATTTCCAGCAGTAACTTGATTCACCCTGCAAGTCTCCCACATGTATGACAGTCATGATGAACCTACAATGCTTTAGGTTGGAGTGCACATGTATGACAACACGGACAGGCTGCTAGCTAACATTCCCACTATCAGACAAACAAAAACACCTCCCCCTTGCTTTGCTAGTCTCTCAAGTGCGAATAACCCTTTAAAGATTTACTTTGTTGTTTTATTTTTATTTTTACTTGGGGATCATTTCAATGGATTAGAAAATAAATATAATTACAACTGCATGGAGAGAAAACAAGAATTCTTTATGTTTTTCTACAGGAGGCTTTTGTCTGCTATTTTAATGTGTGGGTGTGAAATTTTAGAAAGGTAGCTTGAAGATCAAGAAAATGTGATCATATTATTGACTTTAGTTTATGTATTGATTAATTAATCAACCACTTTTCAGTAACCACTCATCCAGTTATGGTTGCAGTGAGCTGCAGTAAAATACTGTTGTGTAAGGTATTTCTGCATTGTAGCATATCTGCATTGTACAATGACCAAAGAACAACACAAGAAACATTCAATCTGGCAGAGAGGGATTCAGACCTGTAGCCCAGGTGCAGTGGGGTACTGAGCTGCCTGTTGATTTGAGATGGTAGGGTCAGTCAGTCCCTGGATAAATTGAGAGTCAAGGCCTTGTTCAGAGGTATTTGAACCAGTTACCACCCAATCACAGGCAAAGACCATTAACCCACACATCACCCCACAACCTTTCGGGGCCTTGATCCTATATCATTCAGGTTTTCAGTTAATGCCACTGACCATTATTCTGTTTGCTGATTCAGCAAGGGGTCCTGCTGTACTAAGGAACTTCACTGACTGAATTGCTTCAGTAAGAACTCTAGTATTATAACTGGGTAAAATGTTAATAAATAGTGTCATATAATAATTAAATGTTAATTATTGTTGAAAGGAGTTAGTTGGGGCCATGTGTCTGGTATCATTGCTTTACTGTCATAAGGATCACCTTCTAGATCTAGATCTAGTAACTCATATCATTAAGTTGTTCTACATGTTAGGTTACTGTACCTACTCATTTGGCAGCTCTGGTTGAAAAGACCATGCTGTAACATAGCAGATCCTAAACTGAAATATCAACAATCAAATAAATTAAATATCAGCTGTTGTACTGTCTGCTGAAAATGAACAATGGTGTAGCAAACCTCGACATCTCAGCACCTCTGCTGTCTTGTCACAGCACAGGATAGGCGAAAATCTTTATGTTGAAGTGTCTCTACATTGATGTGGAAGCTATGATGTCAGCGTAGGTCACCATATACAGCGGCAGAATGATTTACATTTATATAAACAATAAATGTTCGTCTATTATGCAAGAATCATAAAAAGGTAGAAAAAGTAATAGATCTATCTTTATTTGTAAACACTCACTGTATTGATCTCCATCGCATATTACATATGACAATAATATGCTTTCAAAGTGAAACTGGTTGACTGAGGAGAAACCCCTTTACTTTTCTAATCACTTAGATATTAGACTATTCCACTACAATAAATTAGGTGAAAAAAAATCTTACTTGAAGAGGGTAGTAGGTGGCCCTGCAATGCGTCACATCCCAAGTCAATTACTTTCTACTGGTTATTAAGTTACACTTCTTTTTAGCTGCAGTTTCCCCATCTTCTTTATGCCTTATAACTCCCACAAAATTAGGCTCAGTAAGGTAGAGGAATGATTGTACTCAGCTTCTGTTGGGAGTTTTTTTTCAAACTGGCTAAGCATTAAAAATGCCATCCAAAATAATGCCCATTGGACCTTTATTATACAATATATCCAGTGAGTTAAACTTCTAGAATACTGCCTTACTTATAACAGCAGGTAATGCAGAGTTCATTATTAAGAATAAATTGTTGCAAATGTATATTTAGTCAAACAGTATAAATAAGTAATGCTAATGCTGGATTATCAACATACTTTCTCTAATAGACTCTGGTGTATTTAGGGACAAGATACTATGCTTCTATGGTAAATGGCCATTCATAGTGCATCTAAGTGCATTTAACCTGGACATGACACATACCAGAAGTTCTTTTTCACACAAGTCAATACAATAAATGGCTGCATCCCACTTCGATTGAAATTCCACCTGCTTGGCTGATTGTTTCATCTGGATATTACAGAGCTGATGGAGTTGTGGGAGGTCCCCCCATTGCAAGTAGGCCCATAGTTGTCCAGGGTGGTCACCTCCAGGTTGACCTTGAATACTGGGGACGACCTCAGCAGAAAATCGGCTGCATCCCTGCGCCCAAGTGCCCTCAGCTTGGCAGTGAGGACGCCAATCGTGCTGCCAGGATGCCTACTCCACTCCTGCAGGAGCAGGGCAGTGGGGCTGGGGTAAGTCACATCCGCTCCAGGGGTATCATTGGCACGGTTGTATTTAGCCACAAGTTCTGAGAGGCCCAGGTTCATGGCGAGAAGGCACCAGTCCTTACCCATGGCATCCGGTGGGTCCAAAAGTCGACAGAGCTTCCTCCTTGCCAAGAGGCCAATGTCTGATATGTGAACATCCACACCCAGGTTGGCCTGGTGATAGACCTCTGTGCAGCTGAGGCTGAGGATGCTGCTGAAGCTTTCCTTGTACCCTCCCATGGTGTTGGTGAGGGTGGTCTCCCTCTGTGCCTGGGCCCTGAAGAAGTCCCTTGGCTGGTAGACCATGATGGGCTCATGGTGCTCTCTCAGCTGCTGGGGACTCAAGTAGTGCTTCACTGTCATGAGCCCAGGTAGAGTGGTAGCTAGAAGGTTGTCAATGAGGTTGCACATCACATCCAGCAGGACATAACATTTTAGCGAGTCCAGTCCACGCACTTGGATCTCGATTCCCTGGCCGTGGTTAACCAACCGCAGTATGACCTCCACACCCCTGTGTGAGATTTTGGCCCCATTGGTCCACAGACGGATGGAACTTCCTTCTGGTTGCTGCTGATGGATCCAGCGACAGAGGTTGACCTGCAGCTTGTGAAACAGGCCACATGGGAAGGGGGTGAGATGCTCAGCGGGCACCACACGCACACCACCATACACAAAAGCTTCCTCATCTTCTTCCTCATCTGTCCAAGAGTGGTGCAGCCCGTTGGCCCTGATGAGGGCTGGGATGTCCACCATGGTAGAATTGAGGGGGTCACGCACACACACATCCATGGCATCCAGGATTTGCAGCAACTCGTCCATGTCATGATCTGCCAGCAGGCTCTGAAGCTCCTCTAAGCTGAAGCGCCCCCTGTAATGATGGATGGCTTTTGGAGTGTCACTGGACAGAACCTTGGTGAGTACGTTGCTGCAGAGCCACCGCGGGTCTAGCAGCACAATATCCTGGATCATCTCACTCTGCAGAAGGCTCATCTGTGTGGGACAGAGGCAGGATTAGTATCACACCTGTTGCTGGGTCTGAGCAAAACCTGAGTAAGGACAGCTGCCAGAGAATTGTTTGCAATTGTCTGTTACAAACTGTTAATCATTTCCAACTGCATGCTAAAACTTAATTGTTTTTATATATATTGCCATTTTTATTTGACCCAATATAGACAAGCCTACAATACATAGTAATATGTGATTCTAGTTAGAGTTTTTTTGTTAAGATTTTTTCTTGGGTAAAACTTCAAGAAAATTGGCACAAGACAGCATATGCTTCAACATTTTTTTTTGTAAGTGGTGTATTCTACACTCACTGGCCAGTTTATTACATGCATTTGCTTGTTAATGCAAACACCCTTCTCCTACAAACAGAGAATCACATGGCTACAACTGAATATACATAACAAGCAGACGGGGTCGAGAGGTTGAGATACTATGAGGATTATAATAGTTAACATGCATGATCTAAATTATTTTGAATGCGGCATGTAAGTTCCCACATCTCAGCAGCAGCCGTGCCTCCTGGGATTTTCATACAATATGGTGTGTACAGTTTACAGAGAATGTTGGTTTGGCAGTTCCACTGCCAAAAACGTCTTGTTAAAGAATGACGTCAGAGGGGAATGGGCAGACTCTTAACAGCTGCCAGGAAGGCCAAAAGTGCAATAATAAAAACTCAGTACAACAGCAGTGTGCAGAATGGCTTCTCTCAGAACATAACTCGTCAGCCCATTAAGTGTTTCTGTAGGAGTGCTACATAAAGTGGCCACTGAGTGTGTATTATGTATGATTTTCAAAGAATGCATATGAATTATGCTGATTTTATAAGCATCCTGGATTATACAGAAATATATTATTCAAAACTGATGCACAAATAGCTGGAGACTGAAGTGTTTATATTTAAGAGTATTGTTCTGTAATGTGCTAAACATGTTTTACCTGGGCTTATGTCAATGTCCAGTATTTTTAAAGCTTCAGATAATACTGCAAACCTTCTATGAACATATGTACAGTAGAACCTTGGATGCCTCTTAACTTGACCAACTCAGACATCGAGTGGGTCTGTTGAATTTTTTCCCAAAATCTAGGAACTTTTGCTACTTTTGCTAAAACTTATGCAGGTCTAGATGCATTCAGCTCTACCAATTGGGACCTCAAACAGGTCGGTTGAGAAAAACGTAACCGCAACTCAGCCAAAAACTTGGAACATGACAAAACAAAACAGACCTGTTAAAACTTCTATGGATCTCTGAGGGGATGACAGAAACAAACGGACTTACTGCATGGGATGCTGATGCCTATGAATCGCTGTACCTCTCCGCTGAGTCTGACATGCGAAAGTTGTGTTCCTGTGTTCGGTGTGAATTCTTTTGTGCTTTTATCTACAGAACATTCAGTGATACAGTAATTATGGCCCCTAAGAAAGTGAGCAGTGATCGCAGCAAACTAAAGAGTAAAAGTGAGAAACTGTAGATCTTAAAAAGTGAAGTGACTTGAAGGTGCCGCATGTGTGTCTGCTCTCTCTTCGGAGTATGGGATTGGTTTTTATTTCATTTTTAATGCTTTTGTAATGTGTGATTTTTCATGTGCGTATTTGTTTTTTTTAATATTGATTGTTAATATGTTTCGTCATTAGTTAAGTAGGCAGATATATTTAAAAAGGCAATCACTTGGAGGTCTTGAACGGATTAAATTCATTTATATTATTTCTTTTGGGGGAATTTCACTTGGGCCTCAACGAAATCACAAATTGGCCGGTCTTCTGGAAGGAATTAAGTTTGTGCTCCAAGGTACCACTGTAGATGATTTTACTGTCAACAAAGTAAGGCTTGAACCATAAACAATTCTGGGCTGCTTAAAAGCAACAGTGCATGCATTAGCATTCACACACCTCCCCCATGCTGTGCAGCTGCGAGACCACCTCCCTCAGGGTCTTCTCACTGGCCAAGGGGTTCATGTGCTCCTGAACATCCGCCACAAACTTGTGCCAGGGCACGAGCTGATTGGGCCGGTGATGCTTTCTCCAGGAGGGCAGGGTCGAAAGAATTTTCTCACACAGTTGTGTTATAGGTGGGCAGGACTGTGGATAGAAACCAAAAGCTGGACTAAAGCATGTGAGACAGACCTTCTCTGAAGACTGTGCATTATCCAGTGTGACTGTGAGGTCCTCCTCAGTCCTCAGCTCACAGTCATTAAGAATTCCGTTTGACTGCACTGTCAAAGTTTAAAACATTTTGATTATATAAGGAGCAAAAATAATCTTAGCAAAATTAACATTTCAGCCAATTTCAAGAATATAGAAAAGACACCATAGTTCTGTTGGAGCGTAATCTACAGTAAGCCTTTGTTATAATGGACTTAGTGTACTTTAGCAATTGGATTTAATATACTTGCTTGGTGTTAAATCTCCCACATTTTATTTTACTTAAAGTATATTCAACAACAGTACTTCGTACATTCAGTGTTACCATACTTTACATTAACACTGATCATGTCTAAGTGTGTGCTTTGCCCTAAGTTTGCCTGCTCGCATTTACCTATGTGTTTGCTTTGGCTACAAACACACATATTTTTGTAATATGGGACAGTCCTGCTTGCAGTTGTTTTTAGTTTGAGGAACAATTTGATAGCTTCCATTCCTTTGTTGTCATTTATGCCCCTCCCTTCCAGCCCACGATGCTTGAATACATAATAGTGTTTCCCTGGGCTGCATCAGACGCATCCTGATTGGCTGCTGCCGGCCCTTTCTGTCATTATCACTCTGAGCCTGTTGAGCGGTTATCACTTCTTGGCCCCCATTGGTCGTGTCCTTATGGCGCAGGAATTCCACCTGGATGCTTCGCACACTTAACACTCACAGAGATAATGGAGCTTCTCAGGTCCTGAAGGTGGTTTCTCAGCAGCTTCATCACTTTGGAGCTTGATGCCCCAGCATCCATGACAAAGAGCTTCTCTGAGATTCGTAGATCGTTTGCAAATCTTAAAATAAATTAAAAATGTAAATTTAATTAAATTTAAAAAGTCCTCAATGACAACATGTGAATTGTTGGTATGTCGTACCCCCCCACTGCTGTATATGAATTTCAGTTTGCTATTGTCATGAGGCAGTCAGGCTGCCATACATTACCTGTTCCTGACTTCTCTGAGCAGTGATTTCTCTTTGTCGTAGGCAAATTCCCCTCCGCAGTGATGAGGGAGGTTCACAGTGTCTGCGTGGGTCGCCACCAGCACAACACACAGTGGATGCTTCACCTTTCCACCAAAAGCTGAAACCAAAAAAAAAAAGAGCAAAATGCGAGATACTCACGTTTAATAAAAATGTTAAATGGTCATAAGGGGCCCAGAACATAGGCAACGTAAGACACACAAAAGAAAAATACCCTGAAAAGGATCACCGTTGTGGGCAAGTTGGAGAAGAAGCACTATATCTGAGCAAATGAAACCTAACCGCAGTATAACATCTAGGTGCAGTAGTATTCATCAGATGCATCTGTTCAATGTGATATATGGTTTAGGTCCAGCCAGCTCCCCTACAGCAACTGGGGTCAATGGTCTTGCTCAAGAACCCAGCAGCGATATGATTACCCTGCTGGCTATGATACCTGAACCTGCGATACTCTGAAACGAGGGACAGATCTCTAATCCGATCAGCTACATGGCATCCCCATATCATTACATCATCCCAAGCATTTTGCAGGCTATAACTGTCATCAAAACACCCCAGAGAAGAGAGCTGTGTTGTCTTTAATGAAATGGTAGAAGGTATTGATGCGAATATACCTCTGGATAAAGATCACTTGAATAATATTTAATCCTCCAAAAATTAACATTGTACAGAGTTCCCTCTGCTGGTCAACGTTGGCATTTCACATATGGCTATTTAAAAACAACCCATAAGCTTAGATCAAGGGTGGGCAATCTTATCCAGAAAGGGCTGTTGTGTATGCGGATTTTCACTGTAACTCCCTAATTAGATTACTATTAGAGGACTGATTGGCTGAAGAGTCCTCACTTCTGGGTTTGAACAGCTGACCTAAAGGTTATCCCAAACACGTGCATACACACCGGCCCTTTGTGGATAAGATAGCCCAACCCAGGCTTAGATCAATCATTCTCCACCCCCAATCGTCCTATGCAAGGATCCAGAGCCTATCCCATAAACAACAGGCACAAACCTATAGACAATTTGGCAACTCCAAGCCACTTCAGCATGTTTTTGGACTATGGGGGTAAATGAAAGAACCTCACACAACATGGAGAGAACATGCAAACTGCACTCGGAGCCATAGCAGAGACTTGATCGCAGGCCGCCAGAGATGTGGGGCAACAATGCTAACCACAATACCAACATGTGAACCGTCAGGGGGGCCCCGTTTGATTAAATGTTTTATTTTATTTGACAGGATTCTCAAACACACACACAACACACACACACACACACACACACACACACACACACAAGATGGACCTTCATAAAGTACATTGACTTCATGCGTGTTCTGGCAGTGACAATTCTGATAAACAGACACATGATAAGCAACCAGCACTGCAGAGCTTCCTGCAGCAGAGAGATTACGCAATGGAGAATCGACTTCAAAGAAGAGACGCTTGGCAACCATACGCACTGATGCTGTCTTCCAGCATGGTGAGCGACTTGAGGAGATTCAGCCAGAAGGTGACCTGGTTGAGCTGGGCCTCGTAGGGTTCCTCCAGACTGAAAAGCACCAGGTGTATGGCCGTGTGATCATTAGCAGCAAAGCAGTCATAGGAGCAATAGTACACAGGGTTACCGGAGAATTCCCACACACTGAAGTCTCCCACTCCTGCAAGGCAAGAGCAAGAAAAGCATGTGTTAGTCTATCAATCCATCTCTTACCTGCCTACCCTGGATGGGGATACAAGGGCCTGGAGCCTATCGCAGGCAGCACAGGGCACAAGGCTGGGGGTTGCCCTGAATGGGATGCCAGTCCATCACAGGCCTCACACTATAAGACACTGAGTGCCACCAATTTAATTTGCTTCATGTCTGTAGAATGCAGCAGGATGCCAAAGCACCCAGAAGAAACCCAGGAGGCAGGAAGCTCCACATACAGAGGGGAAATGGGGGACTCAAACCCTCATTCCTGAAAGGCAACAGTGCTACACCAAAAGCCACTATGCCGCCCATTGTATTACCATATTTATACATACATCTCTCTCTCTTCGACACGCATATCCTGGTCAGGGTCATATGAGGGCCGGGCCTCACCAGCCTAATTATCTAATTGCATGTCTTGGGGGAGGAAACCTACGTGATACAGGAACACAAAATCCACAGGGATTCAACCCCCAATCCTGACGTTATGAGTCAATAGTGTTATACACTGAGCCACCCTTGGCATTGCCGCATTTACCCTTCCATTTTCCGTAACTGCTCAGTATATATAACAATGGAAGTATGTGAGTATGGCACAGTACACAGGATTGTAATCTCACACCTTCAGGGTGGAGGTTTCATTCCTGTCCTGCTCTGTCATGTTCTTCTTAGTTATGTGCAGGGTGGCACTTTCGCTAAATGGGTAGCGCTCCAGGGCTGTGGATGCAGAAAGGTGTGCAGTGTTTAAATGGTCTCCTCTCTTGCTTCTGGTTGTTTGATTTAGCTACCCCAGTTTCGTCCAATGGTACATAAGCGTACTAACTTTCATTAGTGTAGCTTTGCACGTGAGTGTTCTAGGATCACATCATGGCTGTCACTCGCTCAAACTGATTATGTGAAACAGGTGAGTAGTAAGAAACGTGAAGCTAGAGCCTCTTTTAAAATGCTTCAATATGTTTAATAGTAACACCTTACCGTTGATGCTGATGTTTTGGATGTCGATGGCTTTGGTAGACTGGTCATCCACTGTAGACTGAGCACTGTGCATGGGAGAGAAGACCGCCAGGACTCCCTTGGCAAGGCTGGGCTCAAACATCATGCTGCGTCGCCGGACGTTCACATTCTCGCACCCGGGATACAGATTGGAGACACTCATAGACACTGTGAATGGAGATACACCTAGTCATTCATTCAGTTTTACAGCCAACCATAGGTTTGCTGTATAAATACAGTACTGCAAAATTCTCACTTTGTTACTCTCAAGGAGTGCAATTCATATGCCTGACCAATGGGTGGCAGAGTTGAGCTACAAGAAAATGTCATATGACAGCTGCATGGCCACAAAATGTGATTTCCCTTTAATTTTTGCAGAGGTGTGTTACATAAAATTCATATATTTTTTCATAAATAAGTATGAATTTTAAAGCCATTCCATTTTTTATTTAACCAAGTGTGATGTTTATGAAAACCTTTACATAAAATACTTGGTGTTTGTATTATTATGTACAGAGGGGTAGTATTGTGAGTGTGTCAGATGACAGATGCCAAGAGGTAAGCAGGAGAGACATCAATCATGAAAACTTGTCTGTGAAATGGTATGACTTTTATACAGCTGTCATGAGAAGTATTGCCCATGCTCCAAATTCAGACAAAAACCAATAGCAGCCCGGACATCAGCCATATTGGCCAATCAGGCAACAGACAACCAAGGCTGAATGTTTTTGTCACTGAGTCCTGCCTGGATGTTAGCTTCTGCAGGCCAATTTAAGACGCGTTACAAGAAATAATAGAGAGGGATTGCATCAACCTTAGGGGGGCTGGTGTATTAGGTAACAGTGACAATGAACCACTCCGCACCTGTGGGTACAGGAGGTGCTGGGGAGAGCGTGAAGCGCGGGGAGCTGGTGGAGGGCAGACGGGACCTCTTCCTGCGGAACAAACTCCTCAGGATGCCACACTTGAGGGACTCCAGCAGGGTGCTCTTGCCGGCACCGGAGTGGCCGAACACTTTCAGCTTGATGCGAGGCTGTGGCGTCTGCGTGGGCCGCAGTTGGTGCAGGAAGCTCACCTTGTGGTGATCCTTGGTACCGCAAGTCATGCAAAGGGAGGAAAAACCAGAGGCTTTACTGCCGACTGAGTTTGTCAAATTAACAGATCTATATCAGCATCAGTAGGGCAGATGTTTCTCAAGACATTGACAAAAAGGAGCCCCTTACTTTTTTGAGCTTTCCCAGGAGACTGATGATTTTGTCATGGAGTCCCGTCCTGGCAAGATCCTCGGCAGATTTCCCATCCTGTCAAGAGAGGCAGACAGCGACTTCACTGGCCAATCTCTAACGGCAAGGATGTTGGTGCAGCGCAGTGACAGGCTGGGTGGAAGCTGCAAGACCTTCATTGGATTTATTGACAAAGAAAGTTCAGGGGGTGGGAGCAGTCAGTGGTTGTGCATGAGCTGAGAGTCACGCCAATGAGGTCGGCAGTCGTTTGCTATGGATGCTGACAGCAGGACAGGTATCTGCTCCTTTGTGCAAACAGGATGAGCACTGCCAGAGCCCTAAATGACCTCCAGCAGGCCACTGGTGTGAATGTCTCTGACCATCAATCAGAAACAGAT
>JABFEB020000113.1:13095127-13105200 GCA_019775895.2 Stomatorhinus ivindoensis
GGGTTCCTCCTGGTGCACGACAATGTGGGGAGAGTGTGCCGGCAGTTCCTAGAGGATGAAGGAATTCATACCATTGACTGGCCCCCAGGCTCGCTCGACCCAAATCCAATAGAACATCTCTGGGATATTATGTTTCAGTCCATCCTAAGCCACCAGGTTGCACCTCAGACTGTCCAGGAGCTCAGTGATGCCCTGGTCCAGATCTGGGAAGAGATCCCCCAGGACACCATCCGTCGTCTCATTAAGAGCATGCCCCCATGTTGTCAGGCATGCATGTGGGGGCCATACAAACTACTGAAAACGATTTTGAATTGATGCAATACAATTTTGGCAAAATCTTTTTTTCACTTTGATTTTTGGGGGTGTCTTTGAATTCAGCCTTCTGTAGGTAGATCATTTTCATTTCCATCAAACAATGTGACACCCTTTCCTTCCTAACACATTACCCAGTCCATATCAGTATAGATATCCAGCATGTTTTTTTGAGATCTGAAGTGTTTTCAAAGTGTTCCATATACACACACAAACACACACACATTTGTGCTGTTAGAAGTTTTTGCATAGTTTCTGCTTTAGTACTGCTTACATTTGAACCATTCATTGGAAGCTCTGGCTAGTTGCACTCATATCTAGTTGAGTCCTTGACAGCACGTATACTTACAATGTGCTATTTGCTTCACTTGGACATCGTTTTTTAAAAAGCATCAGCTAATCATATTACACATGTCTGAACATTGTAATAGTAACTTCTATTCATGTTTAAGATAACATGGGCTAGAGCAGGTGTGTCAAACTCCTTAGTTCTTTCCCTGCTCCACCATAAATGATTCTGGTCTAGAGCTATGTGGTAATTAGCACCAGGAGCTGAATCAGGTGTGTTAATTGAGGGGAAACCCAAAAATGTGTAGGGCTCTTGCCCTCCAGGACTGGAGTCTGACACCTGTGGGCTAGGGTGAGAATTTACACATTTTTTTGTTTAATTTCATAACTGATCTTCCATATATGGCACAGCATTTAAAAAAAAAACACAAAAGATCCAAGGTTCCAGCATGTGTAAGATTCACATTTACTAAGAGGACAAAAAAATTAAACAAATAAATAAGCATTTGTCCACCAGACAAGCTGTCCTTCAGCTTCCTATTAAATGATGTAAATCAGAGTGACATGACAGAATATATATTGTAGTTTTTTTTTTCCCTTTTTCTCTTTTTCTTTTTCTGTCTGTCTGTCTTTTTGTTTCTGCCTACTAATGAATGTCAGCTGTTCCTGCAATTCACCTTCTCATATCAGCTCCATTCCTCCCACAGGACCAGGATCTGCCTATCTTCCTCTCTCCCATTCCCTCCTCCTCTCTACTCTTAGAGCGTTGTCACTTCGCGGAGTATAGAACGATCTGCCAATGCACAATTAATGTGCTGCAGGCTGAGATTATCTGACAAAGTGTGGAAAAACTGTGTTTTACTAGAAGATAACCCAGATGCCTGTCTTGCACGTCACACCCCAAATAGAGGCACAGTAAGTTGTCTTCTTGTGCGGGAAACAAATTAAAGACATTAAAGTTCCACATTCCTGCCAAAAATGGATCATTTGAAACGTTTGATAATATGTGTCAAAGCAAAATATACATCCAAAGCCTTGCAACACCGCCAGTTTCAAGTCATCAGACAGTGTGAAGAGCAAACATTTGCCATAAAACTGGACCATGATACTTACATGTTTCTACTAGCCAACCACAAACATTCTTTACGGTTACTGTAGTTGTGTACACTTATGACTAATTCTCATTTCTATTCAGTGTTACATCAGGTCAACTTGACATATTTTTTTATTTTCCAGTCATTAGTGTTAGGATTCTTGCCCACTTAGAGGCTACGTACATCTCTAGGTGAACTGATATCACACCAGTAATGATTATTGACATTACTGTGGACGATGTGGGATTTTAACTTCACACATTATAACATCAATAAAAACAATCAAGATTTTGAATCAGCCAGAAAGATATAGGAGTAAATTATCTGCCATTATCTCAGAAGAAGTTCGTACAGATTACACTGGTTATAGATGGTTCTACTGTTGCTATGACAAATTCCACATCTAAAGTCAGTGGCGCATTAATCTGAATTAACCACGTACTCGCGTACTGTATTTAAAGGGCATTTGGATGCTCAAAATTCGTTTCAGATATTTAGATATGTCATTATAATACAGACCTCAGAAGGCTGCCGCATTCTTTGTGGCATGTGTGATGGATGTCTTGGACATAAATGAGGACACATTAGAGGACATTAGAAGTCGTGATGCTGAAATGCATGTGCTGATGCCAACACAGGAGCGTACACCAGCGGCAGCTCGGGCAATGAGATCAGCTGGTAGGTGAGATTAATCGTCCGTAGCCTGGTAAGGAATCCCGGCAACTGATTGTGCACTAGGTGCTAAAGTATTTCATAGCTAAACGTGCATTGGTCAGCAACTTTAAAAACTCAGTTGTGACTGGACGTTAGTTGAGTGGAGGGAGAGACTAAAACGTTTCATTATTGCAGGCTACATTTTTATTTAACCGCTAAGTACAACAAGAAAGAGGGTCCATGGGAAAGTAAAGACATCACACCAAATACAAAGTGCAGGCAAAATGACGAGAGTTTATTACGGTTGTACAGTATTTAGCATTAACTGGTCACAATTGATGCTGAGGAGTGTTCACTGTGTACGTCTGCGATAATTTTTTGTGATACCACTTTAAATGGCACACTTTGCCCCTTCACCGCAAAACCCACTTTCCATACTTTCGTTTTGCTTTGTCACTGCCACTACTCAAGGAATGGATTTACTGCGTCCTGATCAGTTGGCAGAACACATGATAGCACAGATCAAGATGGCACGTAATGCGGTACTTTCTTGGTCATTTGTGTAAACGTTCAGCAAGATCCAGAAATACGGTATCTGGGCCGGGGCTGACTGAGTTCTGTTTTGTCACTATACCACGATCATGTAATGACATAAACCAAGAGATATAATTTGTAAACAGTAACAGTACAGACATTTTTAAACGGCACAAACAATTGCGATGTTTAGTTGAAATCAATCGCAAATCAGGGGAGGGGACTTCACGCTGGTGTCATGTGACCATGTAAACAAAACTTTATGTCTCAGATACTAAAGCAGCACAAACGAAAAATTTAACGACACAAACTGGCACAAACGCTCGCAATCAGTATGGGCAAAACTGGAGACAAATGGATGGCCAACTTTACACTGGTGACGTCCCAGTCTAAACAATCATTAATATTGCAGAAACTAACACAGCACTAATGAAAACTTTAATGACACAAACAATTAAGACCAGTTTGGTTAAAAGATGAAGTGACATGCCAATTGGTTTATTGTTTGATACGCCTTTGAAGAATCAAGGATTAAAAGTTATAGTAGCGCTTTGCGTTAGATCAGGGGTGGCCAATCTTATCAAAAAGGCCGGTGTGTATGCAGGTTTTTGGGATAACCTGCAAGTCAGCTGTTCAAACCCAGGTGTGACGACTCTTCAGCCAATCAGGCCTCTAATTAGTGATCTAATTAGGGAGTTGCAGCGAAAACCCACATTTTCACACTGGCCTTTTCGGATAAGATCGGCCACCCCTGGATTAAATCATTAAAATAGAGCCCCATTTGTCATTCAAATAAACTGAAGCATGTCATGAAACTTCTGGCTAAATCAAAACCTCTGAAAAATTAACGGAGATCTGAGAAAAGGTGAGCATCAACAGATGTCTCTGGAATTACCCCCTCATAACATTGCTTTAGTGCAATGTCCACAAAGGAATCAAAGGAAATCTCATATTTGGATTGTTTGATCAATGAAATTCTGTTAAAATCTTATGTCAAATTCTAGCCTTAAATCATCCAGTTGAGGTTAGTGAGATATTTCTCATTTCTTCATTAACCGGGTCTGTAACACTATAGGCGACATTCCCATGTTTTGTCAGAATGCTTGCATTTTTCAAATTTTCTTGCAGTAAGAGCAGATGAGCCGCCTAAAACGGATGAGAGGGACGAGAGTGGCAATGTCTGCTCCACATCATCGCAAGTGCACATGGGAGGACATTTTGTTCTGCGCTCACTTGCTGGTTGTTGGCCACTTCGTACCAAACCGCTTTTACACATGTGACACTGAACTCTTTCATGAAAACCTGCTGATAATTTGATATTCTGCTTGAAATCTCATTTTTTTCTGGCTGTGAGGAAGTAGAACTGAGGTGTTATTCTCGAATCTGGGCCTGAAGCACAAATCAGAATCAAACATGTCAGTGAAAGAAAGAGACTCCAGGAGAATCTGCTTTGGTGGAGTAACGGCTTGCTGTCCAGCTCCATGTCAGCTTTCAAAAAGCACAACAGATTAGATTACAGAGCTGGATTTCCCCTAATATGCTGTTTATGTATGAACATGCCATATAAATGACAAAATATATTAAGACAAAGAATTCCATCACTGATAGTTGCACCAATGACAGAAATATTGCTCTGAACCTCGCTGAGGGAAACAGTTGGGTATACAGTACGTATCACGATGGCGTGAAGCAGGCAGAGACTCGGCGTAATAATTGCCTGTTTAGAGAACATGGTCCCTTCCCCTACAGCGGGAGCTTGAGTGACAGCAGCACCCCCATCCCCCTACAAGAGGGATCAAGACTCCCAGCTCTCTAATTAAGCTCACTTGCTGGTGTGGGTTGAATGCTGAAAGCGAAGGCTGATGATGAAGCGCGGAGTCACTGCATATCACCATTAGTGTATCTCACAGGCAGAAATAACAATGTAAAGCTGCATTAAACAAGACATGCTCAATCTAAGACCCTCATAGATACTTACAAAACATGCAACCCAAGCTTTAAGTTTTATGTATATAAAATCATTATCAAAAGGTCAAACCAAAGGTTGTTTACAAAACTAAAACTAGCCTGTTCTATTACTTGTTACTCATAATCATCTTGTAAAGAATTCACATGCCAGTATATTGAAGAGCAAATTTCAGGTTCATAAGAAAGCCAAATTTATTGAAAGTTTTTCTTGGGATTACTTGAGGACTGAGTGAGTTGTGGTTCCCAAGGGTGTGTTCCTGATAACGATGACTCTTAGCATTTAAAGACGTGTTACTAAAGGTATTTCTTTTCCCAAGTCTGTTTCTCGAACAATCTCTTAAGAGATTGCTTAAGGCCAGGAGAGATTCTTAAGAGTTACAGTAATAGGCGCGAGAACACCTGATTGGTTGACATCAATAGCTTGAGAATTGATTATTCTCTCTATGCAGCACTTGCTTGACTGCCACACAAGAGAAAGTGGTGTTCTTTTTTAATATAACACTGAAGGAATCCTTTAAATTATTGCATTAATGAGAACATTTGAGAACCTATAAAAATAAAAAATATATACAAAATTAACGAATATAATTTTTACTGACTGGGTGCACAAACCCACCTCCCCAGGTTGTAGTAGCACCATATATAGTACAGTCTTAACATAAGAGAATGTCCTATGTGCTTTAGTATTAACTACTAAGGAGTATTCCAGGGTACCTTTTTTGGTAATAATCCGAGGCATTGAGGCAGTAAACCTCATGAACTAAAGTTTTGACATACTGTGACTTTGTCATATTTAGAAAGGTATGTGCATTCCAGGGGTGTCCGAAATAGGGGGAAAGTGTCCACCCCAATATCGGTAGAACCCCCCCCCCCCTTCCCAATTAATAAATAAATACATAATCAACACCATATTCCTTATCTTTCATTATGAATCCGTGCATTACTGAGGCGAATTCACTGCCCATTCAGAGGGAAGGACAAAAGCTAAAGAAGATAGTTATACATCAGACAAAATTATTTTATCATTTGCATCATTCATTTTTTTAAATAAGTCATGTTTGGTTATGAAACTGTACTCCTAACAATGTTAGTCTTATTTTAAATGAACAGGCTGAGCCGACACCAGCAATAAGTGATAGCTAAGAGGCTCAGACCAACCTTTCAAAAGCATATCTCACGGAAGATATACTTAACTAAGAATGTTTCAGGAAACACGTTGGAGCATTAAGAGACAACTTAATGTAGGACTTATGAACGACGTAGCGTTAAGAATGTTTCGGGAAATGCAGCCCAGGATAACATATGTGGAAGCTTAACTTTAGGTCATTAGCGGGCTCAACTCAAAAACAAAAGAATAATAGACTGAGTGACCTTTAGAAATTTTGGTTTGGTTTAAATTGTTTTATCATTATTTTAAAACAGTATTTGGACTGCAACCGATAAGCTTATGAGGCTGTACATTTTCACAAGGACATATTGTAGAGCATTAAGTATAAAGGTACTATGACTGAAGATGATCTCAACCCATCAAACAAGATACACATTTCATTATTCTTGTAATAAGGTTGCAAATTTAACAAAGAAAAAGAATAACTGAAGATTAGCTTTTTTATTTTCAAGGGTCTAAAATCCTATCAGTCTGGAAATGCTAACGAGGTTGAAGTAATTTCATATAGCCTTGCACTTACATTGTCAGCGGCATCCATGTTGGCGCCAGAGGCACAGAGGTGTCTTACAACTTCAAGGGCTCCACTGCTAGCAGCCAGGTGCAGTGGTGTCCTCCCAAGCTACAAAGGGGCAATGCAACCGAAAGTGTTACCCAGCGCAGCAATAACACAGCTGATACCCTGAAAGAACCTGCGTTGAATGTATAGTCAGAGAGTAGATAATGGTAATATGACCTAATACAGCACCGAAGTCTTCCAAAACATCATTTTTAAGATGTAGGATTTTCATTATACTTCAGTTATACAAAAGCACATTTGCTTACAAACAAACTCTTGTAACGGCAAGTATTTGCATGTCAGTCATTAAATAGAATAGCTTTTGTACCAACAAAAACTAGTATAATATTAATTACCTGTATACTATTACATTAATCTTTAACTTAATATTAATCTATATTAAGTTAAAGAAGTACTTCCAAAATAGGTCTTTGCAAGACTCACTTTTTAAATGTAATGTTTATCCACTTTTTCTGCTACATAAATAGCTCTGTTGTCATTTTATTCGTGGTTAGAACCAGAAAGTGCTTTGTAGCCTAATGCCACTTCTCAGTGATTGACGCCAAGGTTACTGGCAGTGTGCAGGTTGGCCTGCTCACTATATTTGGAGTGTCCAGGTTGGCCTTGGCATTGCAGAGGGCACACACGATGTCCAGGTTGCCGTCCTCGCAGGCGACGTGCAGTGGGGTGTTACCATGGTGATCCTGGTGGTCCACGTGGCAGTGGTGGCCGATGAGCCATCTCGCCACCTCGCCCTGGCACCTGCGCACGGCCAGGTGCAGAGCAATGCGGCCCTCCTGAAAGTCAAACACGGCAAATGCAACATGCAGCTGCCGAGTACAACGGGGCGTGACGCCTTCGAAACCAAAGGGTCAAACCAATCGTCTGTTGAATTAAGTTTTTAAACATAATTTTTAACAAATCCCATTTTTTCCTGTTATGATTGGCCTTTCTGACTAACCTTTCCCTTTCCTTCTCTGAACAGTTGGAAAAAATGTTTATTTTTCTCAGTTAAAAAAAATGAAATACAAGATTTTGAAAAGACTGTACTCTCAATTATGATACAAACAAAAAAGTACGTCGGTATCTGTCGACCCAGTCCTCGGGGACCCCCAGACACATTTTTGTTCCCTCCCAGCTCCCAACACACCATTACCAGGTACTGGGTGTTAATGATTAGCTGGGAGCTGGGATGGAAGTAAAATGTGGACTGTCTGGGGGTCTCTCAGGACTGGGTAGAGAAACGCTGGTGTAAATGAATCCACTTTCTCTGACATTTGGGTCAGGCACCCTGGCTCAATCAATGATCCTCATGACCTTTTTCAGATGTCTAGTATACTGCTGTGAGATCAGTACCATCCTGGGTTCACAGGAGAAGGCTAACCTTGTCCATGGAGTCCAGATCGGCCCCATGCTCCACCAGACACTCCACAATGTCCCGGAAGCCCCTGGATGAGGCTGTTAAGAGTGGGCTCTCGCCCTCACTGTTCCTTACATTGACTTGGCAGCCAGCCTTGCACAGTGCCTTTGCCACAGGGTAGTATCCATGCCAGGCTGCACAATGCAGCGGTGTCTCATTTTCCTAGAGAGAGGGAGTTACATCATGTACACGTGCAACCTGCCTTTCAGCACACTGGTGTTTGCAAAATTGGGGAAGGCAGCCCTCAGGCGATTTAACCTGAATAAGCTGAATCACTTCAATAAATCATTGACATCTGCATAGTCATAAATCACATGGCTGAATGTGCCTGGTGATCAACAACATATAATCTGTGGCAGAGGCAAATAAATAAAAATGACCAATGGGCCAAGTTGACTCTGAATTTTATTTCATCTGTATTTCTCCAGATTTAATGAAGATATTAGCGACAGTAGTGATGCATGATTACATAACAGAGAGCTGGCACTTACCTTATCTACAAGGTTTGGGTTGGCGTGAATACTGCAGAGGTACTGGACGACGTCCATGTTGCCGTACCTTGCTGCCACGTGCAGAGAGGTTTCTCCAGACTAGGTCAGAAAATACATTTAAAATTTTCACACACACACACATACACACACACATATATATATAATTTTGACATATATAATTTGATTACAACCTAAAAATCCATATTGATATCTAATTATATAAAATAAGGAATCTCTAAGAAAGGTCTATAGCGGAACTGAAATATTTCAAATATGAAAATAAATACGTATTCCTCTTAAATTAACCCTGAAGGAGCAAAATAACAGGATTAAAAAAAAATTAATTCTAACATATTAGCATGACATATGTTCATTAAAGTTCATCGAGTGCAGAGAATGAGTCACACAAATTACTGAATTTCAGCAGGGCTTCACCGTAGCCATAGTAACAGCCAATAATAATCTGAGGCATAGAGGCATTACATAAACTGTTTCAGGTTGTTAAAAACAGGAGAATCATGACATTTAAAGTGTTAGGTAACCTTTAATGAAAAAATTCACGAGGTGTGCTGGCAGTATAAATGTAGGTAAGAGTGTGTGTGTGTGTGTGTGTGTGCGGGGATAAAGCTACCATGTCCTGAGTATCAAGCAGGCACTTCCTTTCATGAAGAAATTTCAGGGTCTCCACATGTCCGTGTCTTGCTGCATAATAAACCGCATTTGCACCTGCCTGCAAAAGAAAAGGAACCTCAGAATCAGTCCCACAGATTTAGCGTGCCACCTCAGAGTCCAGGATCTAACCCGGACAGTCAATGCTAAGCATATGGCCAATCGCGGACCTTGTCGTGGGCCTGGATATCAGCCCCTTTCTTCACCAGCACTTCGATGATGGGGATGCTTCCGCAGCCTGCAGCTATGAGGAGAGGTGGAGTTCCGTGCTGTAAACACAAGGAAGATGGATGCATCACACAGCTGCTGGCCAGCCACACATCTTCCCACATGCGATACACTTAAAGAGGCCATTCAAGTAGACACCTTTAATACAGTAGTTTCAAGACTCCTAATGCTCCTTAATTTATAAGAACCTCCATTTCAATGTTAAAGATTCGAGTCATACTACCACCTGCATCATCAAAAAATGAACAAATGTGATTTTCAATGTGTTATTATCATCTCCTGATTTTTATCCATGTACCATTTGTTCAGAGCATTTGTTCTGATCAAATTTCCATAATAGGCAACAATTTCACCCATTATTTATTGACTAGAAGGACTGGTGCATGTTCAACGTTCCCTAATGCAAATACAAAGCCTGACACCTCCAAGCAATGTAATCAACACCATGGCATCTTCCCATCAGAGCACAAACCGCGACTCTGTCAGCACCTCCCTCCCACTCACTGATACCACATTTCAAGACATTTCAATTCCTCTTCTCATAAAATGTATGCAGATAAAGACGCACCAGGTTTCACGTGGATGATATAACTGCTAAGGGACAGAAAATGCCATATATTGTCCTTTTCATGTTGTTTTCCTTAAGGTGAAAACTGTATGTGTGTATGTGTGTATGTGTGTGTGTGTGTGT
>JABFEB020000113.1:13109948-13126721 GCA_019775895.2 Stomatorhinus ivindoensis
GTTTATCTACACCCCCCCCCCCCCCCCACAATTATTGGCACCCCTTGTAAAGATCAGTAAAACATATCCACCTCTTGGTAATGTAGCTTATTTTTTGTTAAAAATAATTATTTGTTAATGAGGGACTTGTTTTTCTCTGTATAAATGTATTTCAATTAAAGGCTGGATTTTTCTCATTTATTCTGTGTGAGATGAAGCTACACCACCAAGAGGTGATTTTTTTCTAATCCTTTTTACAGATCATTATAATTGATGCCATTATTTGTGGAGGGCACTGTACGATGCACAATAGATACATTATAATATGAATTATATAGCTTATATGAGCTTTGTACTGCATTATTTTGTACGGACTACAAACTGCTGCTATTAACTTATACAGCACTAAATGGCTTTGCACCAGAATATTTTAGAGATCAACTTGTTTCTTACAACCCTCCTCGCTTGTTTCAATCTCAAGGAGCAGGATATCTATTAGTACCTAGAGTAGAAAGAACTACAGCAGGCTGCGGAGTAGCAATCTTTCAATTACAAGTGCGCTTCCCTAACCATTAAGACACCACTGTCCACTCCATGGGGACTCTAGTTCTAACTCTAACTAGCTGCTCACCCCCAGTTAGACCTATAGTGTGAGGTGTAGAGCTGGGTGGGGATCTGTGCCATTGGCTTTGGATGAACTGAACTGTCAGTGCTGTCACTCTAGCTTCACACCCTCTTATGGGATTTGGGGAGTTTCAGGGACTCCCCATGCCTGCGTTCCCACCTGCCTCTCCCTCCTACTTATGCTGCCATAGCCATATCTGCCAGAGCCTACATATTGCACTTACCTAACCGTTTGCACTGCCTGTAGTCTCCCCTACTTTGGCTAATTGCACATGTTATTTCCCCTACTCCTCCTGGGGTGTCCTGCCTACCCCGCTGCCTGCGACGTCTCCACTACTTTAGGCGCCTTTTCCGACCTGCTCACCCTTCTGCGTGTGACGTCTCTCCTGCATGCCCTGCTGCTGTACCACTGTTTGCCCTCCCATCAGAAGCAGCATCAGCATCTGCCTGCTCCCTGCTTTGAGACTCAAATCTTAAAATTTAGACAGTGTGAACCAGGATTTTGCCATATCGCACATTTGACTTCCTCTACTAGCCCCTGGAAGCTGGGCTCCCCCTTTGAGTCAGGTTCCTCCAAAGGTTTAGTTTTTACTAGCCACTGTCGCCTTTGGCTTGTTTACAGGGGGTTTGGGCAGGGTAAAACGCTTTGAGACAATTTAATGTTTGACAGTGCACTGTACAAATAAAATTGAATTGAATTATGAAGGCACGTATAGTACATTATAGATTACAGCTCCATGCCAATCTTAATATAATTGCTGCTATAGGTTATATTTTTATTGGTTATTTTACTATTTTTATTTTATTTTATTCTAGTTACTTTATTGTTCTTATATTTCTATCTAAATATCTTCTATCATCTGTGCATAACTTTCCTAAATCTTTTATTTTCATCAGGAGTTTGTTTTTGTAATGTAATGCAATCCCCATGGGGATTAATAAAGTAATTCTGATTCTGATTAAGCATTAATAATCCATAATAAACATCACTATAATGCATTATAGCTTTTTATTATTTTTTATAGCCATGTTTATAATGCTTTGTGAAAGCATTATATTGTGTTATGAACGTATTCATACATACATAGAAAGTGTTACCGATAAATGAAATTATTTTACCTTCCATTTTCTCCGGGCAGCAAACTTCTTAAACATCTCCATATTGACAGTGGATTCTTTCCTGCTTGTGTCCTGCTCATTGTCTTTTGGCTGAAAAAGAACAACATATCTGCTGGCAAGTTCGTTTGTTTTTTTTTTTACATCGTGTTGGTGGTTATATCACATTTTCAGTTTGTTTAGAAAAATAGTTAATCAGCAGCCTTCACATATTTAGAAATACTACACGTTACCTATTGACACAGAAAGGTATTTTATATAAAAATTATGTTCTGTGTTCTCCCAAATGAGAACAGATCAGAACTAGGCTAGTATTTCTTGCCTGGGGAGGGCAGGATGACAGAAACTGGTTGTGTATACCAACATTTAGTCAATTCACGCTACATTTCTGTGAACCCCAGGTTATTTTGAACGATCCTTAAGCTATTGATTTATAAAAACACACTATCTGCTACAACAATAAAACAGTAATACATTTATACAAGTCTTTTGCATTTAATTCACTTTATAGACCTTAAATTATATACACAAAAGTGGTGTATTGCCCCAGAAATTAATTGATGTTCCAACCTTGATCCATGGGTGCTGCAGACTGTCCCCAATGCTCATTCTTTTTCTGTAATAAAACAAAATCATACATATTCACTATAACCATGAAAGACAAGAACTCATTTGTTTTCATTTCACAGTTTACAATAATAAAATTGAGACATAAAGACCGAATGTTGGTATAGTTTTTTTAAAACCATTGATCTGAATAAGAACTTACTTTAATATCAGATATTAGCCAATTAGAAAACTTATGATAGGAGGATAAATACAGTATGACTTTTCCCTATGCCGGGTTTATCGCAGAAAGCATAACATTTTATGTTATCCTTGAATGGAATTGTATTTGCTTGAAATGTCTAAGGCTGCAAAATGAAAAAATGAACTGTATACTTTGGGTCTTTGACCAAGAGCCTCGCTATGAAGTCTTTGGCGAAGGTACTGGTGTTACTGAAGAAATCTTCATCAAATTTGTAGTTCACTGCAGAGACGTTGACCAGAGTCTCCTGTTTGCTGTCTCCAAGGAAAGGTGAAGCCCCACTCAACCTGTTGGGGGAAATTTGCCAGACAGTTTTGTTCTCAGTATCTGTCTCCTCTATTTTCTGCCCAATGTCAGTCTCATTCAGTTCTAATGCTGGCAAAGATGTCCTGTCTACTGATCTAGTCAACCCTGAAAGTGGATGTGCATGTGTGCTCCTGCAATTATGGTACATTCTGCACAAATTGTCATTGACCGCTGAGAACACCATGCTAACAACTCAGGAAGATGTAATCAACAGAAAACACCCACACTCACCCTTCTGAATATTACTTATTTTTTTTAAAAGCGGTATGTCAGCCTACAAGGCCATTATTACTGTATAAGAAAACCATCATGTCTTCATCTGACTTGGACAGGTTCTAACCACAAATTAAACAACAATCAATAAGTGCACTTGTGTATCAATTATTCCAGTATATTTCATGACATATATCATAAACCATTCATCCATCTTCATAACCACTCTTCCAGTACAGGGTTGTGGTGAACCTGGACCCTCTCCCAGGGTGTAGAAGGCACCAGCCAGGACTAGATACCAGTCAATCGTATGGCAAACACTCATACAGTCATTTGCACAATTGGAAATTTCCAGTATACAATTGATCTAACTGCATGTCTTTGGAGCGTAGAAGGAAATTATACAGAAATGATACGTAACTGGACACTGACACACACATAAACACAGGTTTGTAATTATATCTTTGTGGTGACTCTCCATTCATTTCTATTGGGAAAACTCTAATCCCAACATGACAACCTTAACCCCTACGCAGCCATACCCTATATGAGACCTATATAAAAATATGAGACTTTTTTGTTTTTTTTTTACTTTTTGTATTGCATTCACAGATCTTTGTGGGGACCTGAAAAAGAGTCCCCACAACATGAAAATAACAAGTTTTTATCATTCTGTGGGGACATTCAGTCCTCACAATGTAATATAAGCATAACACTTTTGGAATTTCTATCATACTGTGGGGACATTTGGTCCTCACAATGTAATATAAGCATAACACTTTTGGAATTTTTAGTTGTTTGATTGTATTCACAGAAAAAAGTGCATTCATCAAAAAATGTCCCCACAATGTAATATATGCATACACACACAGACACAGATTTCTAATGTGAAGAGCAGGCAACCAAATTTCTGTGTTTTGTTATAAATGGCAGGACAGGTGAAACTCAAACCTGAACTCAACCTAACATTAGGCTCCACTTGTCCTCTTTCAAAGAGGTAATTCTCCTAGATGTTCTCATAAGATATCCGAAATTGTTTAACCCATGTGTTCTTCAACGGTATAATTTAAACATGCCTTGCATTATTTAATAAGGCTGCCTTTATATATGGGTTCACAAAGCTTCCCCCACACCTGTATTTGCCTTTTTTCGTAATGCACCGGGCCCCCATGACTGGCTGCCCAGCCACCCGTTAGCAGTGAGAAATGCATCACATTCACAGGCAGCACTAACTGCCTCATGTGGTGCCGTGTGAACATCTTCTTGGTGTGAAAAATAATGTGAGTTGGCGGGGGTGTGAATCCTTGGAGTGCACGTCTCTGCTGCCCGATGCGTGCGGAGGGAGGACAGGCAGGCTTTGCAGCGACATGAAATAATTCAATTGTACCGGATTTTTTCACTGAAAAATCATACGCTTCCATGCACACATTTTTAATCACTCTAACGTGTACACAGTTTAATGGAACGTCAAGAAACATTTAACAAGACAAACTAAAAGTGTTAACTTTACTTTAAATGTATTAATTTAATTTACATTATAGTAAAATCCATTTTTAACGGACTTCAAGGGGGCTGGAAAAACAGTCCGTTATATCCAAAGTCCATTATATCCAGAGTTGCTATATGCCCAGAATACAACTACAGGACACCATTTACTCATGCCACACCCCAGCAGACACACTTGTGATATAGATTATTATATTGTACATGTAGTATTGCAACTTTACCTGACCAGATGCGTGACTATTAATAATCCCGACTTCGTAAGTATCTACGCTGGATACCACCGGCACGCCAGGCACCTTGTAGGTGGAGCTGCATGTCCGTTATAGCTAAACAAAACTTCAGCTAAAAGCGGCCCTGGGGACCAAATGGTTTGTCCGTTATAAGCGAAATTCCAAGTGCGAGTCCGCTATATCCAATGCTTTTCCGGCATGTTCTTAAAGGTGCACGGCCAAGGACCAGCAGAACTCGTCTGTTATGACGATATTCCTTTATAAGTGAGTCCACTTATGCAACTATGCTGAATGAAGAATCAAGATTCATAGCATCACAAAGAGCATTACAAGGGTAAATTATTTTAGTACACTTTTTTTCTTATATTCATACTCTGACATATACATTTGCTGTGGCAGCTTAAGGGACTTTATTTACTTTAAGGTAGAACGGATAGTCTTGTATTACAAAATGTACAAGCTGCGGTTACAGAGAGAGTATAACTGCATTCTCATTCTGGACAGGACTTCCCGACTATATTAGCAGGGCAGATGGGCTGGTTGGAGAATGTATCGCATAAAAAGCAGATGGGCAGCGGGATCTTTATAGCTTAAATGCAGAGAAGTAATTGGATGGTGAATTTCGAGTCACATATCCCATAACACCAATCAAGTATAAAAAGGCTAACTGTGTTTCAGTGTCAGCTGATGAGTTTAAGTTCTGGGGAATCACTGTCCAAGACATCACCAACAGGGTCCCCTCAAGGGTCTTATCCAACAGAGAGAACAAATCATTTGAAGCCCTTATTACAAAAATACTCAAAGCCAGCTCATTACAGCAGCAGCATACACTGGGAACAAAGCGACTCTTGAAATTATACCTGGAACACAGCCACCCGAACGAGGGAACTGCAGCAGACAACACTACCCAGGGCCTGTAATGTTAAGGACAGGCTACCAGTACATACGGATATTTCTAACCTTTTAAGAAGTTTTGAAACAGAAAAGCAACATGACTTGTCTAGTGTTGGCGCTGAAAGGCTTGCACTGGGTGGGATTGCGGTTGACTTTGCTCAATGATTCTCAAGCATAATCTCAATGTACGGACAAGAACAGAGCAGCAGGAAATAAGAACATGCCGGAGTGAAGTGGGTGTGTGGCGGAAGTGCTGATGTATCCTAAAATGTATCCACTTGAAATGGATGAAGTTTACATAAGTCTTGGTGTAGGCTTTGTCTGAGTATGCTTGTCATTTCTCATGCTGTACAAGTTACAGGTTAAAGTGTTACCTACAGTGATCATTGTTGACACACCACAGCACACGACAACAAAACATGTCCTCCGCATTTAAGCCATACGTAGCAGTGTGACATAGCAGGCGGCAGCTAATTCAGCATACGGGGAGCAGTGCTTGGGGGTGGTATCTTGCTCAGGGTACCTCAGTAGTACCTTGCACTTCCTGAAACATTAGGGCACCACAGCCCGATCGCATATCATTGTATTTTTAAATCTTGAAATTTAATGCCACAGTGAACTGTTACATCCCTATGAAATGTTCCAGTTGAATTTACACATTCTGCATGGTGCCCTGCAGTGTTTAAAGAGGTCAATATGCTTGGCGGGGGAGCATGTTAGATTAGAACACGCGTGTCCCTGTGCTTGTACAGAACTGTATATGGCAGAGTCTGGAGGGGAAAATAACAGTTACGGGTTTTGGCATCCAACTTACTTAGAGTACTTACAGTATGTATGTAATGACACCAATACTCCTGCAAGGAAAAGGAAAAATTTCACAAGAGCAAGGGGGAAATCCTCAGCGCATCACCAATGGCGCAGTCAATGAGCGGCTCACCACATGTCAGCCTCCAGGCCAAGCGGCTCGTAATTCACAACTTCTGGAGCTGTAGAAGCCAGACGGAGAAAAATAAAAGATACAGACGATATAGTTTTAGGGCTATGGCTCTATAATGCTATTCTCATCCTAACTATAGTAAAATCTATGCTAAGATTCATAAAACAGAAAGCAGAACAGTTAGCTTGAACATTCTGGCACTTCAAGTTAATACTGTATATCTGTTTCTCCAAGATTCCCAAAGTGCAAACAGCACAATCCTACAGTGGCTGTCTAGTGTCTTCTTACTGGATTTGGTAGTGGTGACTTGGCCACTCATATTAACTTATTGCCTAGACCCCTAATATTATGCACCTGGCTAATTTAAGACTGACTGAGCCCAAAAAAGGGAAACTCCAGCGTCCAGTTTAACACTGGTGGTCTCAATACTCCAATCTGCTTTTTTTTTCCCATTTATTTTATCACATTCTTCACCAATTAATCATAACCAAATCAGGAAAACAATTTATGTAGTGACTCACTTCCTGTCAGGAAGCCGTGGCCATGTGATATTCCAGTATACACCTTAAAATGCGTTTCAACATAGAGTAGATAGTTATCTAAGGGACATTTGGTGGCTCAGGCGGCAGTATTGTGGTTTTATAGCTCCAGGTTAGGGGTCTGATTCCTGCCCTTTGCTCTATGTGTGAAGTGTGCTTGACTTCCCAGTGTTTAGAGTATGTTAGGGATGTTAAGATTCACCGATTCGCATTGGGTACCGCCATAAAAGATCACAATGCAAATGCCCCAATTAAAAAAGTGTGCACCTGATACAACTTGTATTGAGCTTGGATTGAACTTGGATTTCATCATTTCTAACATTTTTACATCAGTAAAATTCAATGTATTAATATTTAATTATTAGTTAAGGCTTATGACTTTATTTAATATAAATGTGAGCAATAATTTTTGACCAATAATTTTATATTTAGATTGATTCCCCACTCTAAACTGTTTCTGTATCTCTACTATATTGAACTGCATAGTATCATATGCTTTTGTATTGCATTGTGTTCAATCAAATTGCGTCGAATTGCGCCATGTCACAACAGGGGTGAATCATATCATATTACATTAGTAGTTGCTTCATATATATCTTTGATGTATTGGATCACTGCCAATGCTTTGAGATGTGTATCACATTGCCTCAGTGATGGAGTTGCACATCCTTAGTTTATAGGTAGCCATGCTCATTTGACAAGTATGGTTATCCTGCTCCTATTCCCCCAGAAGGACAAAATTAAATAAAACAAGCAAAAGAACAAACAAATGAATGAAAGGAAATAAGCCCCATATAAAACTAACACAGTGTAAAATAAGCCACCATATGGGAAAGCTGCAGGGCTGCAAACTTCCATACACCCAACCAGACAGAAAAGACTGTCTTCCCTCCTTCTGCCACCAATATCTCTGTCCCACCACTAGAAGGCTCCATGTGATAGTTGGTATAGCTAATGACAAACTTCAAGACCACAATGACTGGCTGAGCCAATCAGCCTTAAGACTAATGTTTCATTCCTCTGCTACAACTGGCTACTGCAGTGTGGAAAAGGGGGGGGGGGTTTCTGATGCAAACACAGCTGATTCTCTATAAATTCCCATTTGTAGATTTTTCAGATTTCGAGTTTTTTTGCAAAAAAAAAAGAGAAACTGACCAACAAATTCTGGAGTCCCAAAAATGTTTTTGAAGTCGTGACCAAAATTGATCTTGTGAGCCAGACCAAAGTCGATGAGCTTAATGTGTGGATGAGGCACCATGTTGTCCAGCAGCATGATGTTCTCAGGCTGTACAAAGAGAGGAGAATACAGGTAGCAGCTGTTGGTGCAGGTAAAGCACACGCGACATTACAGGATGCCTCCCCAAAAATCAGAAGTACATGCGAGCAGTAACAACACTGTTACCATTTTTTAAATTTTTGTCTGCATGCCCAGCTATGCTGAAAGACTGCCAATATTTTCACGGGCGAGTAAGACAAAAAGTTAACTTAAGCACACATTTTAACAGGAAATTCTTTAATGACATTGGCTGGATGATTGGATGGCAGTGATTCCGTGTTAGAATGCTGCTTTTTTAGAAGCTCCCCAATGACTTAGCTAGTAAAGGAACTCGACTCAAGTGTAGGCTTGAACTGTAGGCTGTAGCTTGAAAAGCAAATGTAGCTTTGAGATATGTCATCTATCGAACTTGACCAAGAGAGCATTGAGGAAGGGGTGGTTTATTTTAGTTTTGGCTGACTGCTCTATAAACAGATATTAAAGAGCTGTATTGCTTTGTGTCACCAGTTGCCTGGACCAAGAGATGTGCTTCTTAGCCAATGAGCAATAGTGTGACAAATAGCCTTTGGCTAACAAGCAGGGGTATTGAAAGATCAGCACATTATGTCCTTGATGCTTCCTGGCACTTACAAGGAGGTGCTGTGGACAGCCAAGTAAAAGTCGTAATCGAGGACTAAATGGAGGCGAGAATGACAATAAAAGTCCCCTCCATTTCTGTTACCCATATCCCTCTCTGTTGTTGAAATTCAAGTGATACATTATTAATTGAAAATATATTGTGTGGTGTGAGTATATATTCTGCTATTGGTTTCAGTTTTGTAATTTTTGGGATTTTTTTCTATTCAATAATTAGTTACATTGCATGAAAATGAACATAGGGTGCAGTGAAAGCGATAATATACATTTGAAATGTTTATATTTTTTGTGATCTTTATGGCATCAAAACTTGATACAACAGGACCCTGTAAACTTTGAATCATGTATCACACGCTGTATGATTTAAAAATTGTACTTACATCACACACTATTAATCCTTAAATATAATTAAGCATCATTATAGCAAAGACACAGGAATGGGAGAAACACCATGTGTGAGAGAAAAAGCTCCAGACTCCTGGTGTAGGGTAATTGTGCTCAAAAGCAATTTAAAAGCCTGGGAATGCTGAAAAACACAATTAAATGCCCTGCAAACTGACAGCAGAAAATGCAAGAAAATGCAAGCCTCTGTTCGGGCTGGGAAAAGAAGCTAACACCTTCAAATCAAAGTGGGCGATCTGCTTCGAGTGAAGGTACGAGACGCCGTCCAGGATCTGCCGGAGGAACTGGGTCGCTTCTTCCTCTGTTAGGGACTCCTTCTCAGCCAGGAAATCGAAGAGCTCCCCCCCAGCCACACTGTGATGTCAAGAAAGAGATTTCATGTTGGTGAAAAAAAGAAACAGGATGTCTGTCCTTGAGAAATTATCAAAAGCATAAATTTGAGTGTTTCTGCAATGAACATGTTAAATATAGGTTATTTAAATATTATATATTGTTCGTTTATACATATATTTAAGGACAGTTAAAAAATTTCTGTGACCAATAACATCAAAACTTACAATCACAAATATTTACACAATGAATCCCTAAGATAATGTACAATTAGCCCAATTGGAGTATATGACTCATTCTCACAAACTCATTACTGTAACAAGAATGCATGATATTGGCCTGCCTGACCATAATCCGAGTGGTGATCTGTTATTGGACGGATCTGCGTCCATATGTTTTGGACACTTGTGTGAAGAGAGGAGCTGAGTTGTCAACTGATCACCACCTGGTGGTGAGTCGGATCCTATGGTACGGGAAGATGCCGGATAGACGGAGGGTTGACCCAAATGCATAATGAGGGTGTGCTGGGAGCATCTGGTGGAGGCCCCTACCCAGGAGATCTTCAACTTGCACCTCCGGCAGAACTTCTCTTTTCTTCCAAGGGATTCATGGGACATGGAGCCTGAATGGGCCATGTTCCATGACCAGAACTCCATTCCTGAGCTGGCAGTGCAATGCTGTGGCTGTAAGGTCGTTGGTGTCAATTGCGGCAGCAATCCCCAAACCTGGTGGTGGACATCAGCAGTAAAGGGACCTATCAGGCTGAAGAAGAAGGCCTTCCCAGCCGCTTATCCTGAAAGCAGCGAACAGGCACCAACAGGCCAAGGAAGTGGCTCAGGCAGATGCTGAGGCAAAAACTTGGGTGCGGACGGAGTTGGGTGAGACTATGGGAAAGGATTTTCGGTTAGCCTCAAAAAGATTCTGGCAAACTGTCAGGCGACTCAGAAGGGGAAAGCAGGGCTTCACCAATGCTATTTATAGCAGGTGTGGTGAGCTGTTGACCTTAACTGGGGATATAAATCCCACTGATACGCCTGCCTTGGAGGAAATTGAGCTGGAAGACTTAGAGGAGGACTTGCCTATCTCTGGGGCTGAGGTCACTGAAGTAGTCAAACAGCTAATCAGTAGTAGGACTCAGGGGGTGGGCGAGATTTAAGCTGAGTTCTTGCAAGCTTTTGATGTTCTGGGGTTGTCTTGGCTGACATGCCTGTTCAACATTGTGTGGATGTCGGGGTCCCAATCTTTAAGAAAGAAGACCAGAGGATGTGTTCCAGCTTTAAGGGGATCGCACTCCTCAACCTCCCTGAAAAGGTCTTTGCTGGGGTACTGGAGAGGAAGATCTGTCTATCCATTGGTTGAATCTCAGATCCAGGAGGAACAATGTGCATCAGAACACTGGACCATCTCTTTGCACTCACAAGAATACTGGAGGGTTCATGTGAGTTTGCCCAACCAGTCTACATGTGTTTTGTGGACTTGAAAAAAGGCATCCAACCATGGGAAGTCCTGTGAGGGGTGCTCCAGGAGTATGGGTTATGGGGTCCATTATAACAGGCCATCAGTTCATTGTATAAATGGAACAAGAGTCTGGTTTGCATTGTCAGCGGTAAGTCAGACTCATTCCCGGTGGGTGCTGGACTCTATCAGGTCTGCCTTTTGTCACTAATTCTGTTCACAACTTTTATGGACAGAATTTCTAGGCATAGCCAAGGGTCGGGGGTGTCCGGTTTGGGGGAATCTGCTTTTTGCAGATGATGGTCTTGTTACGTCAGTCGGGCTGTAGCGTGTAGCATGCAATGGGGCAGTTTGCAGCTGAGTGTGAAGCATCCGGGATGAGGATCAGCACCTCCAAGTCTGAGGCCATGGTTCTTGACCAGGAATGGGTGGATACTGCTTCATGACATTTGGGAGGGGCTCAAACGAGAGCTGCTACTCCGCAGTGAAAGGAGCCAGTTGAAGCTGATCAGGCATCTATCTAGGATGCCTAGATCGGGTGTTTTGGTTATGTAAAACCAGGAGGACGCCCCGGGGCAGACCCAGGACACGCTGGAGAGATTATGTCTCTCGGCTGGCTTGGGAACACCTTGGTATTCCCAAACAATCCTCCAATTAGTGGAGCTGGAGGAGATGGGTGGTGAGAGGGAGGTCTGGGAATCCCTGCTTAGACTACTGCCAACCTGGTGCCGACCATGGATAAGTGGTGGAAAATGCATGGATGTATGGATATAATACATTTTAGATAATAAATTCTTGTTTTCATTTTTTACCAAAGCAAAACTGTGTGGATTAGTTGCAAGAAAGAAAAAATATGTATACGCAGATGTTAACTGTAGAAACGATGGTTAACTACATCTCCATGACCCTCTTGATCAACACGTTAAAGTTTTACTGTTGAGGTATGTGAAAGGCTTACCAAGTTAGCTGGGTGAGTGAATATGTCGGATGAAAACTACAAATCAGTCTGGTGAATGATTAACTAAAAGGGGCAGCTGATTTCTACAGTATATATTAGACATGAACTGACATGTTAAAAAAAAATGTTTTTTTATCATCTTATGTGTGGATTTGATAGTTGTTGCATTTGATCTGAAGGTTGCTGGTTCCAATGTCTTAGCTGGCATGGGGACATCACTGTGGGGCCCATGAGTAAGGCCTTTTAATCCAGTTACTCCAAGGACTGGCTGACCCTGCTTTCTCAGCTGTACTTTACTCACCTGCTAGCTAAACAAATAAATGTAAATGTGATGGCATCCAGTACAGTAGCCAAGGGGAAGTGAAGCACTGTTTTGCGGCTATACTCACAGTTCCATAATGAGGATGACCTCGGCCTTGTTCTCGAACACGTCATGCAGTGCGACAATGTTGGGATGTTCAATCTCCTTCAGGATGCCAACCTCACGGTCGATGGCCTCTCTGGTCACACCTCGGCGGCTGGACTTGTTGCGCCGCTTCCTGATGAACTTGGCTGCATACTCTATTCCTGTGCCTTTCTCCAGACATTTCCTGACCACTGCGAACTGGCCGCTGCAAACCAATGACCCATGCAAAGTCAATAAACTTTTGGAGGAATATGGAGCAGCATTGAAAGTACAAAGGCAATCCAGAATTACAGTTCTGCTCTGTTCATTTCCGAGGTTGGTATTTCAGTCATACAAAATACATTAGTTCTCTTTTGCATGGAAATATTACATTTGATTATGTCAAGAGATTGATTTTATAATTGTCCAGTAAATGAAAACTGTTGTGATACAGTTGTAATATCTGTTTGCAGTACTTATTTAGTTAATTTTTAATACTTAAATACTTCAAAATTGTATCTTCTTATGTGTTGTAAGCAAACAAGAAAATAGACCTTGAAAATTAAACACGGTTTTGTTTTGTGGTTGTTCTACCATCACAAACACATGCACCCTCCAAGCTGGGGTAAACCCCAATTTTAAAGTATAAAGAGATGTTGCCTCTTGTGCACCAAGCCCCACTCTTAAACATACTTATGTTCTTTTGTTCTGTTTGTGAGGTGAGTCATAATGAATCAGAGTGTTTTGAGTCACACGGGGTACACTGCACCACTAACGATACGGGTACGGAAAAGTAGATGCTGTGTTTTTTTAATAACTGTACGTGGCCAAAGAGCTGGACAGGGAGTCAAACCACCAGGCAATATCTGGATTATCATTTTTAAAAACACACACCGATTCCACTGCATAGTATGAGTAGCTGAAAGAAGCACATGAATAACTCTTATATACTTGTGCTTAAAAGGTATGTAATGGGACCCCCCCCCCAAAAAAAAAAATAGAACCATCTGTAGTAGCACAGCTTCTTAAAGTTACCATAATTGCACAGACATTGGAGCTCAAAAAACAGTGAGAGGATCTAAGAATCTGTTTCCACATTAATTGGAAGTAGAGGGCCCCATGCATTTTTGGTTTGGTTCTTGTTCATCAAAGCCTTTCACAAAATAAAAACTCGTAGTACAATAACAGTTTATGTAAGGCTGAGTGTTTGCTGGAACTGATCCATGGAAAGCCTACTGCAATTGTGAAAGGTGCTTTAGCACACAAACACAGGTACATCCCACTGATATGCTTGAAGGTCCATAGACTGCTCTGTTAAAGAACGGATTTTGTAAGAACCTTTCAGCTTAAAAGTTGCAGAATTGCTGATCATTTCCTGTGCTTCATGGTATGATCCTATTCTATGATCCTGATCCTATGATGGTTCATTCATGGTTTTGTCTTTATTACAGTTTGATTTCTGTTTTTTCAATAATCCCTGAAATCTCCTGAAATTAGTTCTATTTATCATGCATTCTAATTTACTGAAATTAGTTATATTCATCATGCATTCATCAATCTCAGACTTCTTTCACTCAACTTTAGCGCAAGTCCACCTAATTCATTTTTTTTTTTTTATATGAAACTTGCCTTTTAAAACACTTAAAAATCACAATAACCTGGCCCTTACACTTGTTGTTACCTAGCAACAAAACCACTCGGACAGCACAAAGTTGGAGACAAATTTGCAGGAGTCTATTTTCGTTGTTCGCGTCTCAATTAGCAAGCTGCTTCATGCATATTTTTTTATTGTTTACACAGTAGCCACATGTTCCTTCAAAGGAAAACTTTGAAAAAGAAAATTGGCCCTGAATTTGTGAAAGAGAAAAGGGAAAGGGAAGGGCAGAGGTAGGGCTGCTCGTGCATAAACTAACATACACACCGACAGTCACTGGCCATGCCAAAAACACTCAGTTACTTCAGCTTCTGTTTCCATGGCGTTTGAAGTGGAGAAATGGCTCATGATTTAATCCCCTGCAGAGAATACAGCTTCATTTTAAAATGTAAATTATTCACATTCAGTGTTGCGGCTTTCTGACAAAAAAAGGAAGTCTCTTTAATCTTCATGTGGATTTGGCAGTTTGAGCAAAGGCAGAAGATGCAGAAGTTCTAAGGGTCATTAATTCCTAACTCGCCCAAACCATGGTGATGAAGTGTTTCTATCTGGCTACAGGTGCATATTAATAGCTTAATGCCTGCTTTCTTATACCAACTCCTGTACTTACAAAATACTTACTAAGAAAAATGTGATGGGTAGGTTGTATCTTGTATCACTGTGTAACATTTACATTACGAAATATGAAATTAAAAAATCTTCTAAGAAATGACGTACATTTCATTAATTATAATGCATATGTGATTTGATTTCTAGGTATGAAACCAATAAAAATATACCAGAACAAACATTATGGTATACCTATAAATTTTATATATTTATAATTTTATATATAAAATTATTTTATGACTGTAGTAATGGGGTCCCAAATGCATGCATCTCGGGGCTCTCTGAACATTAATATTGAAAAGAAGAACACCACATCTCTAAAAGTTCATTAATCTGAAAGTTCATTAATAGTACTGGTGTTCACTGGAAATACACAACCTCAGAAAGGAAGCTTGTTACATTTACTGAAGGCCTCATGCAGTTTACTTGTTTAAAACACTACAAGCACCGCAGGCTCCTGCGTGGGAGATAAGAAGCAACACAATCGATGCTTCTGAGAGAAAATGCCTTGGCCTGAGCTGTCAGAATATCATCTTCTGAGCTTTTAACAAAGCAAACAAGGCAGCTGTGCACATTAGCTGGGTGAATTAATGACCCCAGATTAGGATGTGCAGCTGTGCTCTTAGGAATACTCCAGCATGTAAAGATCTGCATTGAATCTTGCATCTCATCCCCATATTTCCTCAGCTTGATTGTCAACTTAATTACATATTTTCAAATAATATACTCCTTTGCTTTTTGTGAACATGACTTATTTGTAAATATAGCCAGACATTTCCACATTTTACACATTTATTCTCCTTGGTGTTATACAAGATTCATGTTCCCATCTTTGTAATTGCACAACTTACCAAGAATATGACACAGAGCGATTGCTGTTTTTTGCATGACTAGTACAACAACAATAAATAATAATAATAAAACAAAACCATTTTTGAAGTGTAGTGTGTTTTAGATTCACTTCACATGCTAAAAGTGCTTGGCTCAAAACTAAGGGGAGACATTCCTGTTTGGAGCACTGTGGCTCAGGACTCCGTCTGTTATTGAAAGGCTACTGGTTCAAATCCCATGGTCAACAGGATAAATTCACTGCTGTGCGCTGAGCCCATGGCCCCAATGGCTCCAGGGAGAGGCTGACCCTATTCTCTCAATCACATGGTGCTTAGGGTAAACATGGCTGCTAAATAAAAGAATTACTTTTGTTATTCTCTGTAGCACAACATCACAGTCTAGCTAAAAATCATTGCATGCCATTCCTTCTGTTTATAAGTAAATATATAACAGCAAAAATCTCCCCAGCAACCAGAACAATACAACACAGGGATTGGATAAAAAAACATGATAGCTGTTTTCACAGGCAGGTCTCCATTTCAGGAATTACAGATGTGATAAAAGTGAAGAATTACACAAAAAATAAACAGGCAAAAAAAAATTAAAAATAAAACAAAGTGTAGGAGAGGAGGACAATGCAAAATATGTACTTGACAGCAACATCACTACACACTGGTATGGAGTTTCTTGCTGGAGTTACTGGGAAGGATTAAGAAACCGAGCAACGATGGACAGGCGGAATAAATTGGCAAAATAAACTGTGGTCACTTGCCCCTTCACTCCATGGACCGTAGAACTGGGGTGTGTTCAATTGCGTAAATTTTGGATAATCATTAGGAATGCAGTGAACATGAAAAATTCAGCTACAAAAAATGTAAGAAAAAGTATTATTAAAACTCTGAATTATATGGGTGTTTTCAAAACACCCATATAATTATACATATAAGTCTACATATAAGTCTACAGGCTGAGTTAAAAAATGATATTAGACAAGCTAAAAGGAATGTAGAAAGGAAGATTGCATTGGAGGCTAAGGATGACGTTAAAAGTTTCTTCCAGTATTTTAACTCTAAAAGAGCTCTAAA
>JABFEB020000113.1:13139013-13181831 GCA_019775895.2 Stomatorhinus ivindoensis
GCATGCACGCATCACACACATGGTAGACCCAAAAGAGGTTGCCTGTCCATCACAGGGCACACATACGCATGCACGCATCACACACATGGTAGACCCAAAAGAGGTTGCCTGTCCATCACAGGGCACACATACGCATGCACGCAATCGTACTCTTTGGGCAGTCGAGAAACATCGATTAGCCAAACTGCATTCTTTGGACAAGTAAGCATTCCCTGAGGAATTATGCACGATGGGGGAGGACTTCGAATAAAAATTGACTATAAGTTATAAGAGTTAAACAAATATTGAGTCAAACTAAAAAATGAGAAACCCCAGAATATCTGTGGGCTTAGATACATAAGATACATAATGAATTTACTCATACAAATGCTTAATTTGAGCTCCACAGTAATTATATGCCCACACTACCTAATTAGTATTGTTTCAGCTTCAGAGGCTACCTTGTAATTGCAGTTCTACACCTATGCACAATTTATAACACTGGTCACAATGTAGCTTAGTTTGCAAACATCTGGGACTTTTGTGAGGTATGTAATGCGTCATATTATTCTCAGAGAGCAACTTTACTGTTGATGATTACAGGCTGGTTTTATGATGTACATTAATAGGCGATACACATTTCCTATGATGTAGCTCTATGGTATGTGTCATCCCCTGAAGCACTTTACCATTAGGAATACATCCAAATCACTGTAGTGTCTTAAGGCTATGAAAGTGATGGTCCTTTTGTGACCCAGACAAAATACTGAGAGCTTAAAACACTAGCAAAGAATTATAACATGGGTCCAAGTGTGCTGTAAGGGGGGGGTGGAGCATAATTGAATTGGGCTAGGTTGGGGGCCCAATTTGATATGCTTTCATGGGGTCTAAAACCTCTAATAGCATCCCTGTTTGGGACTTAGAGGTGCACCGTACTGTCGTACTCTTCCAGGACTGTGCATTCGGAAGCAGCCCACGGAACATGTGCCATCCTTTCCTCCGGTTTCTCTGCTGCCTTACACATTGATCTTGTTGGTAAATAGAATTGTTCCACAAGTCAGTGTTTATCCTACCAAAACTCTGAATCACTGGACAAATGTTTATTAATAGATGAATGTCCTTTATGTGCTTTCTGTCTTTTTGCACATTATTCATCTAATCTATCTATCTGGAATCCCAAAATGGTCAAAATAATTAGGGGCACTATGCAAACCTTTAGACATAGGATGAAGAAGCAGCGACACCTTTTGGTAAAGTAGGTGATATGTACAGTATTGGTTTATTTATCCAGTAAGATTTGATAAAGTCCCTGGATGGATTCTCCTGACTCACTATAGAAGGAACTGGCTTGTTACAATCAGTTCATTTTATTGTTATACTCGTATTTGTATATTGGGGAAATTGGCAACTACCATCATCCAGGGCCATAGCCAGGATTTTTTACTGAGGTAAAAGTGTTAACCCTTCCTTGGTGCACCACGTAATGCATCATGGTCATTGGAGTTGTAGATATAGCACTGACTTGACCTCAGTGTCCTCAATGGTAGGTATGGGCATGCATCACACAATCAAGGAATACTGGTATATTGTCCCAGAAAGCTTTGTTAAGTAAACTTGTGGTTAATAGTCAGTAGTTTTCAACATTCGTGGCCATAGGTGGAAATTAGTGGTAGAAACTTTTAAACTGGATTCCAGAAAGAATTTTTTTCACCGCGTGTAGTTAGAGTAAGGAATAGTCTTCCTGCTAGTGTAGCACAAGCTAAAACCCTGGGTTCCTTTAAATCTGAGCTAGATAAGATTTTAACAACTCTGAGCCATTGGTTAAGTTCTCCCCAATAAAGCTTGATGGGCCAAATGGCCTCCTGTAGTTTGTAAATTTCTTATGTTATTATGCTTTTATAGGCAACTTAGTACCCTCTTCAGGCGGGCTTTGGCCACTTTTGTTTTTCGCTTCCTGAAAAATCTGTATATCCATTAAACAAATTTGTCCCATATTTCCTGGGGGCTGAGCCCTGCTAAGGGCCAAATCCCATATTTGCTTTTGGTTTTTAGCAAAGAAAAATATAAAATAACAAGAACAAAATTCCCTGAAAATGTTGTCACTATAAAACTGAAAACAAATATAGTCTTCATTTAGAAAATTGAGCTTGCCATTTTGGTGTCTTGTTGTTTGATTATACTTTTCTTGAGGCGGAGAACTTTTGCACTTTTGCACTGTTTCACCATGAAATAATAGTAATATTTATGGCCTTCAAACGGTAATTGCATTTGAAGTTGTAGTGATCAGAGGACTAAAGCTTCGTAACTCAGGACAGGAGGGATAATTAAATCTGTCATTCTCCAGCAGGTTTAAACCTTTTCCTTTTATTTATATTTTTGGTTCACTTTGGTTAAATAGAGCAGGGAGTGAATGAACACACTGGCTCCACCCACACTGAATCTCGAAGCATCATTTGTCCCAGTAACTAGTAACTTGTTTTGCTCACTTCCTGTCTCTTACAACAACATCCTCATGACTGTGGTTACTAAATATTTCCTATAGGCGTGGGACGGGTAATAGATAATATCTTTTACAAATCAAACAGCACGAAAATAAAGGTTAAAAATAACAGAATCAGGTCTGAATTAATACCAAATGCATTTTTGTATCTTATCAGTCCTGTTTTGTACATACATATTTAGTATAAAAACATATTGTTTGTATTGTATCTACACTGAAAGAAAGATCTGTACAGGGAGAGTAAACAAATAAAAATAGAATGAATCTTAGTTCTAATGTCTCTATGGATTTCCTCTAGTTCACTACTAAGACTATGTGTTTTTACAGGTAATCCAGATAGCAGAAGGGAATTGTTTCTGGTATGATATTTTTTTTGTCTAATCAAACAAAGGATGTTTTTACTTATGTAGGAAGGAGAAGTCAGAGTTTAGACTTGGCAGTATTATCAGTCACTAGTGGGGTATAGATTGTGTGTTCCACCCACTTAAGATGCAGGGGGACTTCATATTACAGAAACATTAGTTACCTTCATTAATGCAGTTGTGGATTTTGGTATAATAATAAACTGCTGAGGTTTGAAGCACAGTATCATACTTACACTCGAAAATAACATAGGTTGTCAACACACATATGTAACCTCCCTGAGAGAAATCAGTTGATGAGTCCTTCAGGGATCGCGTGCAGCAGGGTTGGGCAATCTTATCCACAAAGGGCTGGTGTGTATGTGGGTTTTCACTGAAACTCCCTAGTTAGGTCCTGATTAGAGGACTGATTGGCTGAAGAATCCTCACACCTGGGTTTGAACACTGACCTACAGGTTATCCCAAAAACCTGCATACACACCAGCCCTTTGTGGATAAGATTGCCCACCCCTGACATACATGATGCCAGCTACACCATTATAGAATTTGTTATATATTTTACTTAAGTATTATGCTTTAGTAAATGGACACATTTTGACAACACACTTCTACGTCAGACAGTGATTATTAAATGCCATACAAATAAACAATAAAAAAATAAAAATGAATCTTTAACCTGAAATTGTAAAACCTTCAAATGACCACTGGAGGGCCCCAGACCATAGGACAGGGGAAATACTACAAGCAAAAGTGCGTGTTTGAGGTGCATCTTGCATAGTTTCACATGCTATTCCAGAACTCACGCATGGAAGCAAAAAAGTAATAAGCGGTGATTCAACTTACTTTATATTATCCTAGTCAAATTCCTCATAGAAATATATTAATTATGGAGGACTTATGAGGAATTATGGAGCTCTCAGTCAGAGCCAGATTCAAATAAAATAAATACTACAGTAATGGGCAGAAAAATGAAAACATGTTAAAAAGTTTAAAAATGGAGGGAAAAAATCACTCTCTGCACCCTTCAGTCTGAAACAAATACATAAATAAACTTTACTAGTTGGCCTTTTTTAGTGTTGAGTCAGAAAATGATGAACACACATAATTCCTTACCCTTTGTTTTACATTTTTGGATGTATTAATGAAGGAGCTTTCTGACTCGTTGGAATGTTAATTGATAGGTAGAAACCCTTTGTGTTGCTTTTCATCCTACACAAAAGGGGAAAATAGCACCTTGTAATAAATCTGAACTTAAAAATATGGCAAAATACATGAAATATGGTTAAAAGATGACAGTTGGAATTAATTTATAAATTTATAGACTGTGTCACCTTTTTCATGTGATACATTGAGTGTGCAGTCTGTAAAGAGTACTGCTTGTACAAAATATCTGGATGTGGTAAAACACTTTAAACTTGCATGGAATCAGCAAAAATCATTTTCCCAAAAAACTTTTTCCCCTAAGAAAATCAGTCTGCAGTGTGTATCTTAATGTTATTTTGACTGGTTGGTGTGAGCCAAGAATTTGCTTGCCAAAAATGTATTAGTATCAACAAAAGAGTAATGGGAGATAATGTGAAAATGATAAATCCAGCTGATAAATTATTTAGGTGATTAATGGTCATGATGTTATATGGAGGATTTTTATTGTGGGGGTGGGGATAAAATGATAGAAAACAGAAAAATGGTGGAATGAAACATTTCAGCATGTTGGAGATTATATAAACACAGTCATGTGACTCAGCCTCTGTTTTGGATTGGCTAAGAACATACTCTATAGTAAACTTGTGTGTTAATCTTATTTGCAATCTGAACATCTAATGATGGTTTCAATAGTTTGCTGTTGTCTAATTTTATTTACTATGTAGTGTGTGGAAAGTATGGACCATAAGGGACACGGCAGATTCAAATTGACAAACTCAGGGTGTGGAAGGACAGCCTTGTGTGTTAAGCGAAGGGCCCGTCTTCATAACTGTTCGTCTATACACAATACCAACAAAATTAATATCTGGCTTTTACAACATAATGATATGTGATGCATGTGGACAATTTGTTCTGGCCCTTTACATAATATTTCATCCAAAAATTCAGGGGAGGGGGAGTATGGGAATGTTGTAAAGTACTGAAGGAGGGGGGAATGTTGTAAAGTACTGAAGGGCAGAGTATTTCCTGGGCTTGGATTAAAAGCAAAAAACTAATTTAATTCATATCACAAAACTCTTTTCTCATGGCTCAAGTTTTAAGCTAAGTGAAAAATTGTTTGGTTTGGTCCATTACCAGCGTACATTTGCAGATGGCTTTAGGAATTTTGTTCCTCACCTAAGTACCCTTGGCTTCCATTTCATGGGATATTTAGGCAGACAGAGATGCACACAGACTGCAGTTTATTTCCATTCTCTGCTGTGTGTGAATCTGGTTACAGGTCACTAAGCCAGTGTTTTGCTTTTCTGGACAGATGGCACTTGGGCAACTTTTATTTGTTCTCCCAAGATCTGCCAACATTTTTGAGTAATTTGAGCAATTTCAGTCACAGGAACCATTCCAATCACACAACTACGTTTTTTCATTCTTTTTAAATGCCATTTTATTCACCTATTCAATGACACCAAGTTTTAATGTGGGGAAATGTAAATTCATTACACTGACAAATTTATTTAAATATGTCAAAAGTTAATGTACCCCTGTTTAAGCCACATAATATAGGCGAAAAAACGACAATATTATATTTGAGAACGGCACAGGACCTTCCTTTCGCCCAGATACCACTAAGAGTTAAATATTTCCTGAAAACTGAGACCAGTTCATTTTGAAGGAGTTTGAATTAACTCTCAAAAGGCAGCTGAAGATAAGAAATAAGAAATGACAACTCATTATAATAATGGGTTGTAAAAAATGGGACTTTTCTGCTGGAACTGCAAGCTAGTTTTATAAAAGAGAAAACTATGTGCAGAGCCTCTTTTCAAAAGCAATGCACCCGCCCAAAAAAAGTAAAAGGGTCTGGACGCTTAAATCCAGCGCTGCTTCTTGCCAGCTCTGTACCCTGGGTGATCGATCAAGCGCTGGCGTGTATGAAGAGGGTTCGCTGCACCCCGTCTCGCATCTGGAACTCATTGCATGAAGTACTGGATTCACCCCTCTCCCCCCCCCCACCCCCACGGAGACGAAGTCGACGTCGCATCTGTCAGTAACGGGGTTGAATCTGACCGTCATACTCCGGTCTGTGTTTGTAGGCTGATCATTATTTTTTCACACGTCTGCTTTCAAAAGAAAGCTACTCTGGCATAGTGGTGCAAAGACATCAGCAAGAAATTGATATTTAATTCTCAAAGGCTTCAGTAATTACAATAAAGCTTTGCCATATTTGACATGTTAATTCTTCTAAAAATCTTTCTCATATAAGCAGACATTGGAAAATCTGACCAGGTATTTATGATTGTGAACTGGACGTCCTTAAAAGGTTAGCAACTATCACGAATAATTTCACTCTATTTGGCATTTTTGAAAAGTTTCTGGCAAACTGTTGGGCAAACATAACATCTATGAATATACCATTTATACCAAATGGAGAAAAATTCATTCTGGCCACTGTGCTTAAATGCCAAAGTTACAGTACCATGACACTACAGTGCTGGATAAAGTTCCCTTCTTTTCTCTCCTTTCTAACTATTAACTTTTCTTTCTGCAAGTCCTGCCTTAATATGGGCGGTTTGACATATTCATGACATGCGCAATCAGCTCCAGCATGCACAGCTAATTCCAAGTTTATAACCAGGAACAGACGGCTCGAGACATGACCAGCGCCTTTAGCTCTGATTAACGCACAATCTATAATCTCGCTGGAGAAACAGCTACAGATTTTACATCATAGGCTGAAGCAATTTTTTTCCCTTGGCATTCTTCTTATTTTATGCCAAGATGCTCAGATTACTGCTCTGTAAGATTACTTTTAAAAAGTCTACTGCAGTTCTAACCATGTCTAATCTACGTCACTGTAATCAGTAAGAAACCCTCTGGGATGCAAATAGTTTCAATTTTTTTTCTAAGCACAACACCTATTTTGGGCACTTTGGTTTCCTGCCACAGTCCAGCAGGGATACCATTCAGGTGGAGGGGTGCCTTTAACTGGATCCAGTGTGCAGTGGTCTAAGTGGATGTGCCTCCGCATGAGTACACGCCAAACATACCTGCGTCCTGTCAGAGATGCATGCCAACCGTGTCAATGTTCTTCCTGGCGTTGCCTCCAGTACAAAATTACTCTTGTTAGACAAGCAGCTTCTGAAATTTGATGAAGGAAATGTGTGAAGTTTCCTTATGCACTGGGCCAGAAGTGAACTTTGCCACAGCAACAGTAACAGTGAAGCCATGTTCTCTGTTCATATAAACCATGCTGTGCTGGTGATTGTGACACCATGAATATTTACATTTCTAACACAACAATGTATCTGTAGAACAATGATGGTGATGATTCATCATTTTCTATCCGGCTTGTCCTGTACAGTCAAAGAGATCCAGAGTCACCTGACAGTGATCATATTTACTCAAAATGTCATTTATGACAATGGTTTTCTTTCCATTTCATTTAATCCAAATCCTTACTAACCAACTATCCCCCTGTAGCGTCAGAATCCAGGTGTTTCCTCAGATAACAATGAGGTGCCTGGCCACTGCACCCTAAATAAATGCCTATTCATAAACAGACTAAGTTTGGAAAACATGGAGCAGGACCAGGTGGGGTAAAAACAACTATTTACTCTAAATAAATAAACTGTATCATGGAAGGGAGCCTGCTGGCCTGTCATCAAGAAACATTAAAGTCATTAGCTTGAGGAATTAGTTTACAATTAGCATGGCTGATATTGGAGACAGTAAACGCTCAGGCCCAACGGCCTACCAAAGGCTTAACTGAAGTTTTACTATACTTAAATTCAACATTTTCCGAAGGAGACCATGGATTTTGCCCAGGGCACAAGCTGGAATAAATCTTAAACCATTTTCATGTGTGCATACAATACTCAACATAATATAAATCCAAGATGTAGCTTTTAGCCCAGTTGTCCTGAACCACTGAACTTCAACTGCACAGTCAGGCAACACATACAGTACAACTGCGAGCTTTTAAGGTCACTTTGGATAAGTGTCTTGCTGAACAGCGAAACAGTGAATTATACATTGTTTCAACATTACACAGTTCTGGACAACTGCCCAGGCCATCGCTGCTCTTCATCCTTGGAACGACCAAGAGTGAGATGTTGTTTAAACTGGAGCAACTGTTCTTTGTTTCTTCAACAAGTCACTGAGGTCCGAATGGACTGACCCTGCCGCCTGCTGACGTTCCGAGACAGGCTTCACCCCCGCTAAAGGGATCACTCCCTCATTGCATCATCTTTATGGTGGGTCATGAGTAGAATGAGGGGAGACAGGCTAGCTGCACTATATATACTGTATGCAGTTTTGGGTCTGTAAATATATATGGATTTTTAATTCTTCAGGGAATTCATTAGGGGTATGATTCAATGTTTGTTTGAAACAATTCTTTGTATGCTTTGGTTTCACAAGTAAGTAAATGAGGACAGTCACATTATCCTGCTCATGCAGAGAATATCTGAGTATATAGAATGTTAGAAGCAATATATTTGTGTTTCAGTTAATAATTCATTCTTATTATCATATATTATTTACTCTGTGGGATATATATAAAACAAAAGGGCTATGATATATTGGGTTTCCATAATCATTTCACAGTCTGACACAAAAAATGACCTTCAGAATTGACCTTCAGCTGAAACATGATAGGATTTTAAACAAATAATTCAGAATAAACACAAACTGACACTCTTCCCATATATCTATATTCATGCTGAATATGTTCCAAAAGCTTATGAGCAACAAAACCAACTAAAAAAGTAATGGGACAGAATACAGAAGCATGTCAATATCAATGGGAATGACCAATAATAATCATTGTAATAGGAGCCCTGCAACAGTAGCTGCTCCATGTACACAAGCACCTGTCACAGCGAGATCATGTTATATCACAAAACATCACCGTTAACGCCCTGTTGTTATGACAACATGTAAGAATGGCTGACTACAGACAGGCACATGGGACAAACGCACAACTATGGAAATGTTTACAAAAAAAATGTTTACATTGCCCCTTTTTGGTGGTCTATGGCAGAAATTTAAACAGACAGAACACAGGGCAGTATTAAATAGGGTTCTTATATAAACAAGTGAATTGGCCAAAAGCTGGGCGTGTTACAGTGTATGTGCTGAACCGAATTCACTTAAAGGCCTTATGGCGCCACATTGTGACAATGACTGACGTTATGCTTTTGGTAATATAGCTGTTATTAAAATAATAGCGCTTTGAGGCAAATATACATTGGAAAGAAATGGAATGTGGTGGCAAAAAGCTCTTAGTATCTGCCAAAGATATTTCTTATAACCAGCAATTATAACTATTTAATATGATAAATAGTTTAAAAGAAATGAATGTACCTATACAATCATTTGAAAAGGCCACATTTTTTTCCAGGGTTTTTTTGTTGTTTTTTAAAGGGATCTGGTGCTCAGTACAGTTTCATCCACTGTACAGTACATATAATTTAGTATGAAACATTTTTATTTTGCACAGTGTCTGCCTTTTGACAGCTCCGAATGGTTCTGATTACTGACCTAAGCTCTAATGCAGTGACTCAGACTTTCTGATTATGCCATTTCCAGTGACTTCCTGTTGCTGTTCAGAGTGTTCTTAAGTTTTCACATGACTCCAGGAGAGAGCTCTGCTTTCACTCTATTTGCCTTGAAATATTTTCCATGGCTTTTATGTCCAGTGAGTAATCAGCCAACAAATACATTTTTTCCATCCATTATTTGTTCATAAGAGTAATATTCTTTGTAGTATAAAAGAGAAATGCTTTTACAATAGCAAAATGAAAGTGTTAAGCATACACTAACTTTAATATAATTTTCCCATAACAACTGCATGTACTGACTTTCTTACTTAGTCTCAGATGGCTCTTTTAAATTCCCATGGGTAAATTAAGTGTTTTCATTTTAGTCTACCAAATAACTGCCGCTTCTGTAAATTCTTAAGCAACATGATTATTATCAATACTATTATGATCTGCTGGCGTATCTTCATGTGAAACAACTGCAGATTTATAATCTGTGAGATATGACTAAAAATGCTTAGTGCGGTCTGTCTGGCATCACCTGATATCTTGGTTAGTCTGAAAAACTATAACGTATTCACTCTAATTTAACCTTGTTCTGTTTGGTGTAGCTGGGAATTCTAATTCCTCACTATTGTTTATTTAATGCATTGCACTAAATAAATTCTTAGGGCAGTTCAGACTGAATCATCAGTGAAACAATCATTAGTAGTTCTTAATGGGACATAATGGAAACCAGCTGTTGCCATGTATTTGAAAGACATGCATTTTGCCAGAGTTAGCAACAGTGAACTAGTGTCATACACTAGGAATTGTGTGGAAACAACAAATTACTGCTCTAAGATTGCTACACTTTTCTGTATATCATTGACATATGGCTCAGCGGATAGTGTTGTGATGTCATACCTTGAGGTTTGTACAGTATATGTGGAAGTTGGCAGGTTCTTGTATTTTTGTGAATTTCCTCCTGCAGCCCAAAACGTGGGTTTGTGTCTGTAATGTGTGCTTTTGGGTTTGCATGTGGACTATGTTTATATTACATTGTGAGGACCAAATGTAATAAAAAACAGTTTTTTTATGTTGTGGGGACCATTTTTCAGGTCCTCTCGAAGATCTGTGAATGCAGTCGAAAAAGTTAAAATGCCAAAAGGCTGGTATTATGTTAGATTACTTATGGTTAAGGTTAGGGCTAGTTAAGGTTGTCATGCCGTAAGTAGAGTTTTCCCCATAGAAATGAATTGAGAGTCCCTACAAAGTGTTTGTGTTGTGTGTGTTTGTGAGAGAGAGAGAGAGACACAGAGAGAGAGAGAGAGAGAGAGAGAGAGAGACTGTCCAAAGACAGTCCCAGGATAAGTTCCAGACTCGCTGTGACCCTGCACTAAATGAGTACTTGAAAATGGCAAAATGTTATTTTTAAAGGATTATTTTCAATATAATTGCGACATTATACACATCCTTTGAGTATTTGTGAATAATGTCTATTGTAAACCATAGTCACTCTGGGCTCAGCTATCCCTTAACAGTGGCCAATCAAATTAAAGTCAACAAACTATGAAATTAGCACTGACAGCAGTACTCAATAATCAGTGTCTTTACATGCTTTTTATATTGGTCATTAGTCACTGTGGAAGTGGTTTGGATTGCTGAAATTCTAACCTTATCTGAAGGAAATAAAATGCTCAATAAATGTATAAAAAACTAATTGATTCAACAAACTATCAAAGGCAAAGCACTGCGGACGTGACAGTATAAGAAAAGTGTCTGTCCTATTGACCCTCACTTTGAAGCATTCTTAGTTTCCTTTTTGCCATCTTTCCATTTTTTCTTCACTGGCACAAATGAAATTTCTGTTGTTTAATTTTTTTCAGGATTTATACAAAAGAGAACTTTGTGAATTCTAAATATACGTTTCCTCACCTATGAAAGCAAAAAATATTGTGGCTATTCTGACAGCAATAATGCTGTCCGCTCCCATAAATGGTTAACAGCTTCTTGCCATGGTGGCAGGACAGACTGATGGTCATTTTTAGAGAGTGATAGCATTTTAAAATGTTCCATTGTAAGCAAATGTCTTAGACCACCCGGCTTGGAATAAAACATAGAGCAATCCAGAGCTGGCCTCCAGCCTCCTGTCTGTCTCTAACAGCATACCTATATTTGGGACTGAGAAGGCACTACTGTTTCTGGAATTCACTGGCTCACGTTTTACTACAGTAAACATACTATCCTCTCCCGGCGCAAAATTTGTGTGTATTATTAATGTACAGAGATTGTGTTCTGCTGGAGATTGAATCTTTGGCTCTTCCTTGCATTACAAACCTTAAAACTCAATCAAATTTAATTTATTTCTGACAAAAGATTGCAAAAGCATTTTTAACTTTAAAAGTTTCCTGAAATTTTTTATTCATTGTACCAAATACCATGTATTCATGTTACCATATACAACATTTACACGCATGAGTTTTCAAATGGATTAAAAATTCCCAAAATAGACATCAAATAAAGTTAGTTTTAATTTTAAAGTTAAAGTCTCTTTTTAAAACAATGTTTTTCACCACGTATCTGTAAATATCCATCACAATGAAGACAAATTTCCAGGTGTAAAAATTACTAGTGAAAAACACAGTTGCAAAACTTATTTCAACAGTTGGCTTTCCCTCACACAGTTAAGTAGTGACAAGCCGATAGCCCTTTAAAGGCAGCCTGAGCCTGCACTCCTCCTTAAATGTACCAAGTGGAAAGATTACCTCAAACAGGAAAATGCTAGTTTATGTAATTGTTCACAGAGAAACCGTGCTCCATAAATCAAAATTAATGTCAAAAAAACATGGAGCTAAAGCTGTGGTTTGAGAAGCTGCAGGGCAGACATGGGACGGTAAGGAACATGTCCAGAGGAAGTTTGGGGGTGTAATGCAAGGCTGCGCTCGTTGTGAAACTTACAACAATTATAATAATGTGGCCCCACTCTGCTTACAGTAAGGAGGGGCTCTTGAATTCACAAGCCATACTAAACTATTGTGATCTTCCATTTGTGGTCATTTTGCATTATATATAGCTCCGAATGAATAGTATTATAAATGTATGCATATATATACATTCTGTGCTATTCCCACATTGTTCAGATTTTGAACAGAAGATCATTTACCCCAGCGAAATTATTAGCGTAGGTCACATATTATTAATAACTATTTAATAGCCACACATCTTCCAACCTCTTATAAGCACAATCAATAGGCAGTTTTAAAAGTATGTGTGTCATGATCTGTCCGTCCGAGCCTTGTGTGTGCCACGCCCCCCTCGTTACCCCATGTTCTATCCTGAGTGTAACCAGCTGTTGTCTATCTGTGCCTGAGTATCCTGCGTATTTAGTCCGCGTCTTAGTCCGTCTTGTCAGATCGGTCATTGTGGTGTTCTGTGGCGTTTACCCCGTCTGTCTTTGCAATAAACCCCGTTTTCCCTGGAAAAAACCTTCTCTGGCCGTCTTGCCTGCTCCACGCCGCAGACACCCAGGCACAACTGTGACAATGAGTGTAAAATGTGCCTGAAACGTGTTTAAGGCACTGAAATATTTACCAGCCCCTTGATCCAACTGAGATATATACTTCAGCATTTACTGTTCAAATTTCCATTTTCATAAAAATGGTTGGATTTAATTACCCAATAGTTAACTGATGTATTGGGGTGTACTAGAAGAGGTGTTTCTCTAGAAGGGTGAAAATGTCATACTCCTTGGAGTATTTTGTCTTTATGGGTCCTCACTATGCACCCAACTCTAACCTGTGGCTCCTAGTAGCTGTTTGCATGCAGCAGCGGCTACACCCCGGGCAACGGCTTCAACAGGCCGGCTAAACCAGGTAGAGGGTAACAGGTTGGCTCAAAACCACCAGCACATAGGGTTTCTCTACCCTTCGCATGTAAAGACTGGCTCCGGCACACTGGGCGGATGAGACCAGGCAGGTCCAACAGCTAGGAAGGCGATTCCAGCAGGCGCTGTGGAGCGCGAAGAGCACAACAAGACACGAAGATGTTGTGGTCATCCACTGCAGCAGGGGAGGTCTCCAGACACAATGGTTCTCAGTGCCACTGGATCAAGGTTTCTTCTGCCGAGAGAGTGGGATTGCCCCCGTGCAACGGTTCTCCCACTTTAATCAAACTCACGCACAGGTGTCTGTACAGTTCAGCCCCCATCCCCCACCCCATAGAGTTGGATTTGCCATCCAGACCAGCCTCCTGAAGCAGATTCCTGGACTCCCCACTGGCGTCAATGAGAGACTAATCAAGATCCGACTCCCTATCAGTAACAAACGCTTCGTCACCATCATTGGTGCTTACGCTCCTCCCATGACAAGCACAGAGGAGATCAAGGAACAGTTCTATTCTGACCTGGACTCTCTCCTGCACTCTACACCAACCAATGACAAGCTCATCTTGCTAGGCGACTTCAACACCAGTGTTGGCAAGGACACTGACCAATGGAGGCGAGTGTTAGGGAAGCATGGAGTGGGGAAGATGAAAGGTAATGGCCTCCTCCTGCTAAGCAAATATGCTGAGCACGACCTGCTGTTAACCAACACAACGTTCAGGCAGGATGACAAGCACAAGACTATATGGATGCACCCTCGATCTAAACAGTGGCATCTAATAGACTACATCATCACCCGCTGATGCGACAGCAGCGACATCCTCATCACCAGGGCAATGCATGGTGCAGATTGCTGGACTGACCACAGACTTGTTCGAGCTAAGCTCAACATCCGCATAGTCCCCCACCATGCCAACCGTCACAAGCTCATCAGACAGGAGTTCAACATAGACAGACTACAATCACTAAGATACCAGCACGAGCTCCAGACCAGTCTTGAAGACAAATTTGAGGCCTCAGGACCGCTCACTGGTGGACCAGAAAAGAAGTGGAACCAGTTCAAGGAAGTGGTCACAGAAACAGCCATGTCCTTGGCCCAAAGAAGAGGGTCCACCAGTACTGGTTTGACGAAAATGATGAGGCTGTACAAGCACTGCTGGACGATAAGAGAAAGGCCTTCATAGACATGCAGAACTACCCCAACTGCACCGCGCGTTGAGACAGATTCAAGGACTGACAAGCCAGAGCCCAGAGGGAGATTTGCGCCATGCAGGATTGTTGGTGGGAGAAGAAGGCAGATGAAGCACAGCACTACGCCAATACCAACAACTCCAAAATGCTGTTCAATGCCAACAGAGCTATCTATGGTCCATCCAAGAGTGGCACAGCCCCCTTGCTCTCTGTCGATGGCTCTGCCATTATTAAGAACAAGGAGGGAATCAGAGCAAGATAGGAGGAGCACTTCAGTCAACTTCTCAAGCTACCATCAACTGTGGATCAAGAAGCCTTAAACCAGATACCCCAGAAGGCCTAACAAGAAGTCCTTGACTTGCCTCCCACTGAGGAAGAGGTTAAAACAGCCATCAAGCAGATGAATTGCGGAAAAGCATCAGGGAAGGATGGGATCCCTGCTGAACTTTACAAGGTCCTTGGGACCACAGTCTTTCAGGCTTTTCACCATATTCTCACGACCATCTGGGAGGAAGAAGACATGCCAACAGACCTCCGTGATGCTACCATTGTGGCTTTGTACAAGAACAAGGGTTCCAAGTCTGACTGTGGCAACTACAGAGGAATCTCTCTGCTTTCAATAGCTGGCAAGATCCTCGCCCGCATACTGCTCAACAGACTTATCGCTGCTATTTCAGAGAATAACCTGCCTGAAGCACAGTGTGGTTTCCGCCCTGGTCGCAGCACAATTGATATGATGTTTGCAGTACGTCAGGTCCAAGTGAAGTGCATCGAACAGCAGATGGACCTCTATGCCGTGTTCATAGACTTGACCAAAGCTTTTGATACGGTCAATAGAGATGCTCTATGGACCATCCTCATGAAGCTGGGCTGCCCACTCAAGTTCATCACACTCATAAGACTCTTTCATGAGAACATGACTGGTCAGGTTCTTTCCAGTGGTGACACAAATCCCTTCAAAATCTCAAATGGAGTGAAGCAGGGCTGTGTCCTTGCACCCGTGATGTTCAACCTGTTATTCACACAGGTCCTCCTCCATGCAGTGAAAGACCTCGACCTAGGTGTCTACATCAAGTACCGCTCCGACGGCTCTGTGTTCGACCTTCGTCATCTCTCCGCTAAAACCAAGACCCTGGAGAAACTCATCCTTGAAGCCCTCTTTGTGGATGACTGTGCCCTCATGGCGCACAAGGAGAACCACCTGCAGGTTATCGTCGACCGCTTTGCAGATGCAACCAGGTTCTTTGGGCTTACTATCAGCCTTGGAAAAACGGAGGTCATGGTCCAAGCCACCCCCAACACCGTGAAGCCACCACCAGTCATCACCATCAACAACACAGCTTTGAAATGCATGGAAAGCTTCAAATAACTGGGCAGTACTATCTCTGCAGACGGATCTCTGGAAAAAAGAAATCACCGCCAGGATCCAGAAAGCCAGTCAAGCACTTGGAAGACTTCAAGTGAAGGTCCTGCAACAGAAGCGCAACAGACTGTCTACAAAGCTCAAGATCTACAGAGCCGTAGTCCTTACGTCACTCCTCTATGGCTATGAAAAATGGACTCTTTATCGCAGGCACATAAAGCAGCTACAACAATTCCACACACGGTCGCTGGGCTCCATCTTGGGCATTTGCTGGCAGGACAGAGTCTCAAATCAAGAAGTGCTGGACAAAGCTGGCATGACAAGCATTGATTCAACTTTGCTGAAGGCCCAGCTACGCTGGACAGGCCACATAATCAGGATGGATGACAACCGCATCTCACGACAGCTGATGTACAGCGAACTGAAGGAAGGCTCACGCAGGCAAGGAAGGCCCACACTGAGGTTTAAGGACACCCTTAAGAACAACCTCAAGTGGTGTGACATTAAGCCATGTGAGCTCAAAGCTGCAACTGCAGACAGAACAAAATGGAGATCCCTCACCCTCAAAGCAACTACAGCATTTGAAGAGGATAGGAGACGAAGACTCGAGGCAGCCAGAGACAAACGTAACACTGCTGCACTCACCATCGTTCAGACAACAGACTACAAGTGTGCCACCTGTGGGCGCCTGTGTGCCTGCAGCTTCAGGCTGCGAAGCCACATGCGCTCCCAGCGCTACAAGTACAGACGTCATCATCGTCAGCCCCGATGGACTACCAAGTTAACTGATAAGCCATATTTTGCTGTGTTGTCCCAGAAACTCTGTTCACTGCAAAGTTACTTCACCCTGAGTGTTTAGCAGTTAGCATTTCAAAGTTGTTGACATGGCAATTGGAAAACAGTTCAAAATATGCCCATGAAAATATACAGCTTTAATAACATTAAATGCAATAATTCACTGTATCATTTATAAAATTTTGTGATATTGCAACTGTAGAATGCATACTGGATCACTCTAAATTTAATTCAATGAGCGGAATGACATAGGCCGGTTAATCACTGAGGTGACTAACTGATGTAAGGAAAATGCATAAATAAATGCTCAGCTTTGTAAGCATCATTTCTTATTGACCCGGGAAAGAGGTCATTTTAAGTGCTATACAGTCTTAACAGCACAGGGATGGTTTATCTGTTTTATCTGGATGTTTATCTGGTTTATCTGATGGTTTATCAGTGCTCAATTTTCATTGCTCATGTGTTAACATATATATTTTAAGATTTCAATGAGCTATGTATTTTTGAGTTTTCTCGTATGAGATGCAGCACAACCATTTTTAACAAGACAAACCTAGTCAAGAGAAGTTGGCCAGGTCCCTTGAGATGAATCTGACCCCTCTGGACTGAAAGCACTGGTTTTGAAGGGAGGAACCAGGCTGCCGTCTCCTGAAGCTGCATTTGCATGTACATTGCTGTCAAACAGGGAGAACACATCCCTGCCACGCTTCCAAAATCGGCGTGCTGAAGGGTCGCCCTGCTGCTTCAGAGAGCTGCTGCTTAGCGTTTAACGATCTGATCATTTAAATGGACCTTATAACATTTCCCCTCTGGTTGATGTAACGCTCCTTTAAAACCGGAGCTTTTCTCGTTCTTTCACAAATGGGTTTCGTAATTATATTAAAAAGTCACAAATCTAACAATGTCTTTAGAGGATCTGGGTAAGAAGGAGGTGCTTACTACGTTTACCAATATAATGATCACAAAATTAACATGATTACATCCTGCTGTCCAGCTGTCACTTTCACTACCATCTATATAAACAAACTGTTTAATCGCTAAAGCATGCAACTTGATTCGTCCTTATCAGTCAAATTCTTATTGGACGTAAGACAAATATGGAAGGTCTAGATCATCTTTCAGTTAGAGCTTGTATCTTCCTTCAAGTTTCTTTGAAGTTTGTTTTGTTTACAGCGAAGACACAATCTTCACCCCTGAAATACCAATGTCTGTTGTCCTAGGCATTTTGCATGATCTCTGTCTCAGACAGGCACACGACCAGATCAGTCAACTTGTACTGGCAATCTTAACACTGATGGTGTTTTTTCTGCAAAATGATACTCTCTCTGAGTGTGAATTGAATCCACTGTGTGTGCAACAAAACAAGGGCCTTTCAAACTTTTGTTAACAAAGTGGATGTGTAACAGCTGTAGTTACTAATAAAATCCTAAGATCAAAGAACAGCTGATATAAATGCTCAAAAAGCATTAGACTAGGTGCAGCTTATCAGTATTTCATTTGCACTTTCAGTAGAGCCTGAGTAAATGCATTCCTGATGATTTGGGATATTTTTTACAGAAACTGAAACACATTTTTTTCATAATACAAAAGTAAAAAAAAGACTAAATCTATAAGCTGCTTAGACCAAAGTTGGAATAATCTATATATACAACAAATGCTCTGGATCCATATAAGTATACATTATTTGTATATTTCACAACACACTAAAATAAAGAGGTATGTATATTCAAAGAACAGAAACTATGTCTATTATTTCCTGCATTTAAAACATTGTCACTATGAAAGTTCTTCCAATGACATTTCAGAAGTTCCACTTTAACTCTGGAGGTTTTTTCACTTGCTTTTCCAGCTATTTAATTCCTGTACCTCACAACTGTTTGGCATAACACCATACAAAACAGAAGCATATGTATGAAACACCTACAACAAACAAACAAGCAGACAGTTAGCAAATGAATTCTGCGATGATTTCTCAAAACGTACAGTCAAAAACGTTTTAGCAGCTATGTTGCAAGCTGCAGTGGGTGGTAAGAGTTTAAAATGGGACATGAAATTAGAGGCAAAAAAACTAACAATTATTTGGCTTGCATGATGCTTTCATTGTATAAAGGAAATGCATCGTAATGCCATCTAGAAAACATTCTAAAAATGGCGGCAAACTCTTCAGAGTGCATAAGTTCATTGCATTGCAAAGAAACACACTCTGAGTAGTTTTGAGGAGATGTATTGCTTCTGAACAAATCCAAGGGCCTCAAGACTATATTTTCTTTTCTTAATAAATGACCTCATCTGTCATAGAGCTACAGCAGACAGAATTTTAAAGACGTTTCCTGGAAAAAGCATTTTGTCTCAGTCAGCCATTGAACCCAACCTGGAATATAACAGATAACTGTGACTTGTAGGTATTAGCTTAAGCTCTATTAGACAGCAAATGGAACAATTACCCAAGAACTCCTGCCACATGGATGCTATTTTCATAACTAACTAATAGCAACTGAACACATGTTAAATGTATAGTCTGCCCTATGATGGAACAAATGGATACTGAGCACCAGGAATAGAAAATAAACTTTAGAAAAAAGCAAGTAACATGTCCTGAAAAGGTGTAACTAACTGGTGTCTAAAATCTAGACTTGATGTCTAGATTCATTTTAAATCATATTGCAGCAGTGATTCCTGGTGTAGAATTACCTGCTCCCTCCGTGGCTCTGGGTCACAGCTGGCTTTGGTGTCTAAGAACAATGCTTTAACAACATAAATTACTTGGGCCCATGCTGGCAGCAGGCCAGGGGCCCGATCTGGCAGCAGCTTGAGTTACACTCCCTGGAAAGTCGCCTTGCGAATTCCTGTCTGTTTTGCATCTCAGGAAGCCCCAAGTGTGAAGGGGTGGGATCGCAGTTTAAAACAATGGGTCTGATTTAAACTCCCACCATTCCTCCCCCCACTTTGGAATAAAAAAGAAATTTGCAGTTAACATCCCTGATGATAAGGCTACATGCATATTGAACCTGAGCAAGAAAATAAAGTGACTGGTGAACGACCACAGACACATTGTTATGCTGCAGTCTCTTCGTAAAGAAATTCAGTATGTTTACATGCACACCAAGAAAACCAAATTATTGTGTTAGTCCAACTAAAACTGGACTTTTAAAGTACACATAAACATGTTAGTCCAACTAAAATTGTACTACATCAAAGTCGGACTAAGAAACCCAGATAATACGATTGGAAGTCTATTTACTCCTGCATGTATACGTTCAATGGACTCAAACTAGCCTAGGCGTTCTGTACATGCTCCACAGTCCCCCTCCTGGGCTTAGTAACAGCAGAAACTGGTACATGAAAGAAGTTTGGAGCATAGCAGGGGATATACAGCACGTACAAAATGGGCAGCGCTATAAAGCTATCCAATTCACCGCTCAACTAAAAGGCACTTTTCCACTACACCAGGTAACATACTTTTGGTACTTCAAGAAGGTACCAAAAGTACAGAACTTCAAGGTGTTGATTTTCCACTAGTGTAAAAACAAGTACCAGCATCGAATGTCATCACAACGTGAGGCAGGTATTTTGTACTGAATTTTAAAAATGACTGTAGTAGCACTGGATGATGTGCGATATTAATACGAACATTGCATGTTATGCACATCCAATTTCTACATCGCTAGTCAGGTAGATTAAGACCAGGCCTTCTTTTTTCCTTCAATTTGGTATGGAAATTATAGTGCAGGGACTTCAAGTCTTGCTACAACATTTTTACTCTGTCATAGGAAAATAACTAGCAATCTTTGCAATTTTAATGTTTATTCATTTTCAAGATTATCTATCTGTATAAAAATTGGTTTAAAGTTTACCTTCACTGCTTTTGCATGAGCGCTACATGCATTCTTGTAATCATTTCCATCTTCGCTGTTTAAATCACTCCTAGATGGTTTTGTGAAAAAATTATGTTTAATTCCTTTTTTGTTTCACAAATACCCCAATATTTATTACAACAGAATCACATTGCAACATTTGAAAAATTTCCAGTACCGTCCTGTCATAGTATATTAAACAAAATACTTTATTTCTTGTTATCCTATCCTCATCTTGTTGTATCTATTCTTCCGACCAGGTCGCAATTAATGCTTGTCTCACTTCTTTTGTCCTCGCATCCATTATTATTACTTTTATTTATTTATTTTTTTAATCTGTGACGTATTAGTTCAACTGGAAATGTATTGATTAATAACCTCTTCATAACAATCTGCTTTCTTCAAAGTAGTACATACAAAATTATGCAGTCCAAATTTTTAATATTTAAGAGAATTGTACTTCCATTACAAAACCAGTGGAGATGACTATTGCATGCTTGACTTTTTGAATTCTTGGCTATCTTTAATCAAGAGTGACTTTTGCATTCCTTCAACTTTCCTCCTATTGTAGCACAAAATAAATAAGCTAGTTTGTGAAGCCAGCATGGCCTGTCTCCTTCAGAGATCTCACTTCTCACCTCACACCTGTCCTTGTAACCAGCATCTGCTCTCTGAATTTTGCCACCATTTGCTTGGACCGCAGCTGTGAATGCTCCCTTCCATGCCAGCTGTCACCGGCAGACGCGGACTGATTGTGTTTCTACCTCACCCCTACCTAAAAGACGCTGTTTCCATGACTCATTACTCTTTTCTGCATTGCAGCAAATGATGTTTTGACCCAATCTGTCTCCAGTTGTCAGATTGTATGCGGCCAGGTTATGGGTCCTGAGTTTGGGCCCAGCACTACACCATAGCGATGCCATTACCATTGTGTATATAACCTGGAGTTTGTATTCTCCACATATTTGCACAAATTTCCACTGGCTTTTCTGGTTTCTTCCTGCACTGCAAAGACATCCAGTCATGCTAATTGGCACCACTACATAGGCCGTAGTGTGTGACTGTGCATGAGTGTGTGTGAATGTGCCCTGTGACCTGTTGTCTCATACGGGGGGGTACTCTGCCCCAGACCTATTCTGGGGACCCTGACCAGGAAAAACAGCTGGAAGTTGGTCGGACCAATACATATAGAATTATAAACTTATATATATAGATAGTCTTAATAAAAAATATACTGAAAATCTGTGTGTTTTAACTTTCAGCAACTACCAAAAGTGAACTAAACTGTATTTTGTATCTGTATTTTGTAAAGTCCATTAAAGTTTTAAACAGTTTGCATAAACTGATTAAACAACATCTAGCAACTTGACTGATTTAAATACACAAGAATAATTGAGACAAATCTTTGTATCTCACTGTCACTAGTTCAGCCACCTTTGCATTTCATCGATACATGAGGCATTATGTCAAATTTTAAATGGATCCTTTGTAATCCCCCCACCCACCCAAAAAAAAACAGGGTTTCTGTATATAGACTAAATACATTTCCTAACAACAGAACATGGAATTACCCCTGGCACTTCGTCAGACTGTGTTTCATCTACATTCATTTATGCATTTTCCTCTGCTTATATGTTGGCTTTGTCCCTTAGATGTGCTTGTATTTTCTTGTCACACTGCCCTGGTGCCCTCGTTTGTAGAAACAAAGCTCTGTCTGTTTGGAGTGCTTTTCTCAGGACAGGTATTTCCTGAGGGAAAAAGGACATTATCATAGCTGAGGAGTCTCGTATTTCCCATATCTTGAGGCTTACCTCTCAGAACTGATACTAGGGGCTGAATGAAGTATCTGTGTGCCACGTTCAAGGGAAGGCTCAATATTGTTATATTAAATATGGCTGCCCTTCCATCTCAAAGGGGTGCAGGCTCAATGCAGGCTGCAGACTTTGCAAGCACATACATCTCCTTAATCTTGACACCATACGGGTGAACAGCTGCTGGTAGGTTAAAGTTACAAGTTGAAAAGGTCACGCAGTGATTTGTGGAGTATAGTGTACTATCAATTGAAGCCATAACTTTTGCTTCCAAAAGCTGCTGGTCTTCCACTACATAACTTTTTAAATCCAAGGCAAAATGGAAAATGTAGCTTTTATCATTTCCACAAGTACATAGAATATATTACATTAAAATGGAACTCATCGAGGAAGAGCTGCAACATTTTGATAAGCAGTGGTTTAATGCATGCTGTTTGTCTTTGTACATGGTATAAAATCAATTTTTATTGACATGAAAATTTTCAGAAGAGAAAGGACTTTGTATGATATCAAAATTAGTTTTATGAATGAAGAGAACTAAAGATTAATTTCCTTTGTAAAAGCCGAGGCAGGATATGGAACCTAAACATAGAATCCAACTGCAAATCCTTGATGGAATGTCTTGATTCTAGTGTTCTGATGACGCTAAGGTCAGCAAGATCAGTACTTTCACTATTTCCTGGCAAAATGTTCAAAATAAAAACAAATGAAGATAGCTAAAGATAAAGATAGCTGTTTTATTTAAACACATGGAGCCATTTGCCCTGGCTATTTTCTATAATTAAGTTCAATTTTGTCCTTGCTAGAGAAACTTATCAAAGTCTACTAAAATTATTTTCCACTTATTCTTTATTATTCCTCTTATCTGCCTTTTCACATGCTTCTGACTCTTTCTCAGGCTGAACTGCTGTCTGCTGCTTGCCTCAATACTGCAGATGTTTTGAACTTCTCTGCTCTCCATATGATTCTGCATCAGGTTATTTAAAACTTGCATTGATGCCTTGGCATTTCATGGCATTCTCTTCATCTTGACCTTATCATTCCTCTGCTAAAAAGCTTTCAGCCTTCATCCATCACCTGGCCAGAACTTATAAATGTGCAATCCTGCATTTCCTTTAAGATACTGAAGAAACAGCCATCTTCTTATATATCTTATTTAAACTGCAGTCACCTGGACCTCCAGCAGTCTTTGTTGTGAATGAGATTTCATATCTAGTAAAGCAGTCCTCAAAGAGGACACAATCTCTCATTTGTTCTGCTTTGGAATGGTGGCTTAACAAACACTGGTAAACACTTTTTTTAAGGTAAAGGTATATGTGAAATATGCCATTAGCCCGCCTTTATCATGTCTTCGGTGTCAAAGTAATGAGCATATTGGAACAATTTGCAGCCAAGAATGATTTCAGTCCCCTATACAAGTGTCACTTTCATAAAAAAAAAAACATTTGAGTGAACAACCTCTGGTTTGCACAGGTTTCAATGCCATTTATGTCTGTACAATAATGTAAGCGTCTTCTTTGATTTTGTAATGCACAGAAAATCGCTGCTATTCCTTCACCTTAACGTCAGCTTTATGATGTCAATATGAAAGCCTGCTGCATACAAATGTTATCCGTTTTATGTCTTTATACATTACTTATTTTGGAACTGTATTACATGCATATTTCATTTAGGCATATTTCATTTAAACTTCATTTGTTGTAGTTTAGCTGGCTGTCTACAGTGATCACAAGGGACTAGTTTACAGACAGCTTGTCACTGGTTGGCATGTGGTAAAACTTGGTCCACAAAATCACAGCAAAATTTCGTTTTTAAGACTTAATAATGTCTACCTACAGTATATGTTACAATATACAGTGTCCAGTTTATTTGGCCTGTTAATGCTAACAGCCTGCTTCTATAAACAGTGAATCATGTAGATTCAACTGAGTATATGCAGTGTGCAGACAGGGTCACGAGGTTCAGATACTGTTTGGCGAAGTATTAGAATGGCCGTGTGAATCAAGAGATTTTGATGTTTGATTAATGATGCTAGTTATCACCTCAAAAATAGCGATCATCCCAGGATTTTCACAAAGTACTACTGTGTTTACAGAATTTCTAAAGAATTATGCAGCAAGCAAAAAACTTCAGTCAGTGATAGTTCTGTCAGTGAAAACACCATACTAACAAGAAAAGTCACAGAAATGCCTCAAGTGCAAAAATAACAGCTCAGCGTAATAGTATTGTGTGAAACTAGTTTCTTTGAGCACACTAAGCTGCCCTCGAAGCATTTCAGGAGGTAAAAGTTAGTCCTACCTGGTATATATAATGCATTTAAGTATTGACACTAAAGCGTAATATAATAACGTATTTTCAAAATTGTCACAGAATGTTTCCCTCAGTTTAACAAGACTGGATTTACTTGAACACTAGATAAAGAATATGGCTGCATTCGAGTTCAAGAGTTCAAAATTTATGCATAACTGATTTACACATATGAAGCGGGGATAGAAATTGATGGATGGAATATAACTTTAAACCTTTTGAAGCAGTTAATAACTTTGCTTTCATTTTCAAATTTCAATTTGTTCTAATCAAAATGAGAGTGATAATATATTGTATGATTTTGTACGATCTGTGCCAGTCACTGGAAGGTTGCTGGTTCAAATCCTGTGAATGCCAGGAGTTGGGCCCTTCAGTAAAGCCTTTAACCTGCAATTGCTTCACCCTGGGTATGACATTAGTCTACATCCAGCCCTATAAGGAGGTCCTCCAGCTTACAGGGAAACTCGGGATTTGGTGGCAGGATTGGCTCTCCAGCTACCAGAAAAATGCTCTGGTGCTGAGGCATGGCTGCACTCAGGATCTCATCCCTGAGATGGTTTGTCATGTGGTGGTTGCGGCATCCCCCTTACCCCTCTCTCCCCTGTTTTAATAACAGTAGTTATATATATATATAACCCAAATTGTGTTCATTGGGCTCTCATTTCCTGTCCGTAACATCTTTTTTTTTTCTGCGCAGCAATTCCGCCTAGTACGACTCCTGGCCACTACTCCTGCCACGCAGCAGCGTAGCGTGCGTACTCCCAGCATCCTAGTTCTTAGTACTTGTGTATACCCTTAACATGATGTTGAATAACGAATTACAAACATTTCAAGTTGTGAACAGCCATTTGGAACATATCTCATTTGTAAGTAGAGGAGCGTCTGTATTGATTTCTCGCATATTTATAAAATAACCTTTGCTAATCTCGAAAGACTAATGCTAAATTATGAGTGTTACGTTCAGATTATGTACAAATTGTTCATTGACCATGTGGTAATATCTAAGGCAGTGTTAACGTCTACATTTACATTTTACTTTAAATGCTTATATCCAAAGTGGTGTACAGATGTGCACAACAACACAAAAATATCTAAGCATAGCACCTAAGGTGTCAATATCTAAGGTCTAGGATCTAACAAATTAGGAGTTTTAGTTTAAGCTCTCACATTGCTAAACAGGAATTGTGAACTCATAACTGGGTATTAAGAGACTTATTTCAAAGGATTCAATGCCAATGATCCAAAGACACAAGGTTCACCACATGGAAGCCATCTTAAGTTCAAAGCATTGTGTTTTTTTTTCTCTTTCTGACAGTCATACTTAGGTTTTGGATATTTGGTGTCCCTGAAACGGGCTCTTCTGATAACAGCAAAATGAATGGCTTTTGACTGCTAAAAATCAGAGGGTTTCACCCCAGACATGCCTTGGCCTTCAAAGTGATACAATCACCCAGTTCAAAACCCAGATGACAGCAGAGCAGGAATCACATTACTCAAATGTCACAATTTATCCATCCAGATCACCAACATCTATTCTTCTTTTAGACAGTTACAAAGACTGGTCCATATTAAACTTCAGCATGAAGCAACATCCTTCTGAGTTTTCCACAGGAATGTATAAAAATATGATGGGAATATATTTATCACCTGAAGTGCACACCATGCCAAGAGATGGTAAAATAGTCACTGAGAATGTATTGTGCCACTAGCAAGAATATTGTAGCCTCAAACTATGCTAAATCATTACTTGAGGATAATGCATTTTCAGATGTTTTAGTTCACCCTGTAAATTTCTACAGGATATGAAGTAAATTAAAGCCACATGGTAGAACAAAGAAACAGAAATGGATTTTGATGGTTCCAGCCTAGCAAGGTTAAATAAGATCTTTTACCCTTAAAAGGATATAATACAATTTTATTGCTCACGTTACTATGGAAATCCACAAAACCATACTATCCAACTTTCTTGCAACAGTACATTTTTTAATTCAATGACAGCGATTTAGAAGATTTTTTTTTCTATTCAGTTGTTCCTGAAAGGGAGCAAGATCATAAATTACAATATCCGGTTATCTAAGTTTCAAGCTCTGGTAGATCATTGTTAATATACTTTGACATTTATCTCCAACCAGGGAAAACGTGACATTAAGCATGTCTCACAGAGCAGATCAGAAGAATGCTAAATTCATTCTACTGTCACCAGAGACTGTGGATTCTTCTTCCTGTCTTCTGTGCTGTTGGAGCAAATAGTTTAGCTATCTAAGGATAGGGTATACGCAATGTTGAAAAGATTTTACCAAGTGGCCACTGTGATGAGTCATCTCATTTATCTTAAGTTAAATGAAGGTATTTCACTTTGGGCTAGTTAAGCGGTTTGCTGTAATTTTCATGAGTCCTTATGTTCGTGACGAGCAGTCTTGTGTGACCAAAGTGATTGTATAGCTAGTGTATCTCAATGTTGCATAGATACCAGAGTGTAGGTGGATCTGACCACTAGAATTCTCTAAAGGCTCCGTAAGATGGATCTCACATTGTCACAGCAGACAGACAGCAAGAACTGTGGCACAATCAAAGGAAGGTGCAGTTCTGCTATTATTTCTTCTGGAGGCAAGTGGGGGGCTTCTTCTGTAAAGAAAACCAAATCAACAAAAAAAAATGGGCTTGCCAATGTGCTGAGACAAGAAGCAGAGGAGGGAGAAAAGACACCAGAGATTTGCAATGTCAGGGCTAAAATAATATAATTTAGATGCATTATGTCAAGTATGCATTATCCATTTCACTTTGTATGAAAGGTCTGTTCTGTAGCCATCCATAGCTAGTGACTTACAGAAATGTACATGACCAAAAAGAGCTACAGAATTTCTGGTCAGGGACTGCTCTTAACATTTAACCAAGAAAGTTAATCGATTAAAACGATGTGCAATTGGTGGAGAAATTGTTTAAAAACAGTTCTTGTTATTCAGTGTTGTAAAACACCATGTTATTGTTTTGCTTCGTAAAGTCACGTTTTAGAAAGCTATGAACCACCTCTAATGACTTAGAAGATGCTACACAAGATTGAATTCTCATGAGGTTTTTTCATCATTGTGGTTACTTTATTTAATCTGGTTTATTTGAGCCATAAAATATGACATTACTTTTAAGGTTTTTCATCTGTGCAATTTAAGAGGTAAATATTTTAATTTTCATATATGAACACTGCAGAAACCTTCTCTTCACTCTGTCAGGAAGCCCAAATCCAACATTCCACAAGAAGTATGCAGAGTATTGCACATGTATCCAAACAATCACCATGTTTTCATTAAGTGCTCAGCACAAGCGGGTATGGTTAGTAATGACATTCGACGAAGGGCTGTTTGGAACGCTAAATACTTGCTAAGAAGCCTCTGAAGAGCCCTTTCACAGCCGCATAGTGACCGCAAACCACTGGGAGCCTTGGAGCTGAACCATGCTGCTCCAAACTGTTTTGCTGTTGAATGCAATCCATTGACTATAAGAAGTTCAACACTGTCTTGCACTAACATGTTTTGTTTAGCCTTAATTGAGCTTTTCCTTGTTTGTTTCATGTGTTTGTTTAAAATTAAACACTTTTGCAAAAGACATGCTTTCACAGCTGTTCATTCTTTATACATTCTTTGTTCTTCCATTATTGCATTAATCGTAAGGCAAATTATTCATAATGTTAAAGAAAAAATATTTTATGCGTTTTAATTTGCATATGCTGTACTGTGTAAAAGTATAAGGTAGTCAAATTAGTCTAATCAGTCATATATCTGGGTAGTAAGGGTATATTTGCTCTGGAAAATATTTTACTCAATTTAACATCATAATACATGCAAATGAATACAATAAAAAAATAAGAATTTCATATGTTCTCAAAAAAGTTACTCATTTCTGAAGCACAACACTTTTGTTCCCAAACCTCACTTCAAAGGCACTCCAACCATTCCAATTATTTGTTAAATTTCACCACCAATTAGCTAAATAAATTGATTGGCTATTGCTTGGTATGCTAGCGGAGTCAACAAATGATTCAAGATTCTTGATTATCACCATGTAAGGACGTGCACAAACATCCGTGCTTCACTGGTGCCACTGTTAAAAAAAAACATATCAAACTAGAAAAAGCTTCCACTCATCATTCAAGCCACTGACAGCCAGTCATACATCCAACACACAAACAATGCATGGGTACGTTGAATGGTTGCTGAAAAAACTTTAATGGGATGACTTTAATAGAGATTTAGAAATGGCTAAGCTTGCACTCCATGACAGATATAATATCATAGTTTTACCAACATGAATAACATTCAAACACATTATACTGCTTAATTGTACATAGCTATACATACAATTGTATTTATTTCATTTATTTGTTTGTTTATTTACTTATTCATTCATTCATTTATTACATTTGCATCTTATTTTGAGCCTGGTCTGGTTCTCTGTGAACTTTGATCTGTAAAGTATGTCAGTGTGAGTATGTCAGTATGGGTATGAGTATGTGAGAGCCCCTGACCTGGGACGTCTGTTAGGCCTGACACCAGACGAATGACTCCCCCCCCCCCCCCCAAAAAAAGCATGATCTCAGGTTACTGAGAACTAATGGGTCTCTATTGATTCAATTAAAAATAATCTGTTTTTCTGCAGGTGTTTTTTTACTCACATAATGATAATTGAATATTTAAATAACAGCTAGTTTATTAGCAACAGACTTGGATTAAGTGTTCATTTAGTGATTCAATAGAAGAAAAATTTATTTGGTTGAGATTTTTTTTCAAGCAGGACTTTGGTTACAAGAAATTATATATTATCATCAAAGAGTGAAAATTAACTTTGGTTCAATACACTTACAAAACATTTTTTTTCCTTGGGTGGGGGTAATATTAAACTCCAACAGGGCATTTCAGAAGTAATGCAGATCATTTGGTGTAGAATTTAATATGTTGTGATATGGTATGATGTGACATGGCATGATGTGGTATAGTACGATACAATATGGCGATATCGGATGCAGATAACATGGGGGTTAAGACCAAGAATTTCTAGCTGAATGTCAAATGGAAAATCAATGATATTAAGGTATAAGATACTTTTATTAATACTGTAGGGTTCGTCTTATAATTAGTATTAGAGAACAGATCTCATTCATAACCTCAGGACTGCCTACAACTAAGAAAAGAAACATGCTCAATGTTAAAATTTGCTCTGTTTTAAAAAGTGAGGTCTTAATACAACCTGTATGTTCTGTATATCCATTCTTGGTGAATGAGGGCGAGCCTAGATCCCGTTCCCATGTCCTGATGGTTGTTCAGACCCTGTGGCCGAAAGAATAATTGTATTGTCCTTGAGCCCCTGAGCAAGACCCTTAACCCCCAACTGCTCGGGGCGCAATGGGAGCTGGCGGACCCTACTCTCTGACCCCAAGGTTTACTCATTTGCGCAAAAGTGTATCCTATTTCATGTATTTTTCGTTTTTATATTACAGGCAAATTACATACATTATAACATGCAGTATGTTCCTAATGTACATAAGCAAACAAGCTTTGCATAAGAGAAAATTCAAATTCTGTTTTATAATATGTAAAATATATCTTGCTTTGTATTTTTCATTGTATTACCTTTATGAAATATTTTCCTTGAATTGAAGGAGTTAAATTTTTGTTTGGTTTATTAGTTTTCTTTCAGGCATCAGCCTCTTTTTTTCCGTTGTTTCCCCAAGATTTTTTTTCGAGGGTGGGGGGATAAGTACAGCCTCTTTCCACATCACAACTTGGCGGGAGATATGTTTGCCAGTGGAAAACCCAGCCTTAGTTCCCCACTGGCAGTTGTCCAGTGTAGGGTTACACATGGTTTTTTGTTATTTTCTTTTCCTATTTAAAAGAAAACACATTCTTATAACGTTTGCTTTTTTAATTTATTTGTGATCTTTGGTCTCAGAATATGATATATGTGATACCAATGATAAAGCTGTTAATGCTATTTAAAAGTGAATATAAATGTAAATTAAAACAATTCTGAGACATAAAGCAGCTTCAGATTATTCATCACTGTTTTTCAATCATATACATCATTCATATCAACAGCCAAAACCATATGTATTTAAAAATATACAAAGAATAATCCTTCCTACAGTTGGTATTGAGTAACCGAAACTGGTGTACTACCATTCATTAATTGTCATGAATGAGATTACATAGCATTTACAATTTTGCATATCTAGATTTTAATCCAGAATGAAATGTCTCATACTGAACTTTACTTTAGTTTTTTTGTTAACTCAAATCATAAAAAGCAAAACACATTTAAAGTATACATGCTGAGCTTCCTGAAACTAATCCACTTTCCTGGGAATCGCATGTATTAATTCACAAGAACATAATTTATGTGGCCTGATTGTTCAGAAAAGCTCACATGAACTTCCTGGCTTTAATAATTCAGATTCCTCCTTCAGCTCTAACTTGGCCTTGTCTTAAATCTCCAATCCCATGGGCTTCTCTCAGTTAGACTGAGGAAATGGGCTGCAGGTGTGTTGCCTCTGCAAAAATGACCTCGCAGCATACATGAAAGACAAAGAATGCTACATACCTCCACAATGTGTAGCCTAATATAAAAACAATACATACACATTAAACACAGCAAGAAAAACCTGTTTCCAAATGTATTACCGTCTCTATCATTCACCTTGCCATAGTTCTTTTAGAGACTACACAAGACATCAAGCACACAGAAATTGACTTTGGCATTAAACAGCTTGAACTGATTAAATTTCCTCAGTGAAAGAGATCTTTTAATATCAAAACATAGTTTTATTAATCTCATATTTTTTTCTTTCAGTTTGATTATCGTTAAAAATCTTGCATTAAAAATCCTACTGTATGTGTGCCACTTCTAGTAAACAAAATAAGTTGGCTTGATGGTCATAAAACCCCATGTGGCAGAGGAAGAGAGGGGGGTTTGAAGTTTCTGAGAAACCGTTACTTCTGACCACAGCAGTGTCAGAAAAGCAACCATAGTGCCGCTTTTGCCCATCCTCAGCTGACATTGAGTGCATTGTCTTCCATAGAGGCTTGATGGTTGGCCTAAAGGTAAATTCCAAAGAGCAAAGAAGGAGTGGAAACACAAGGCCCTTTGTGCCCTTTTCCCTTCTCCCCACTGTATCTGCAGACCTTTTTTTGGAAAACTGAGAAGGGCATTCATGTGTGAACTTGTACCAGATCATTTTACTCCACTCGCCAGGCCTTAAGTCACAATAGCAGAAAAGTAGACATACCCACAAAGATTCAACACGCAAATATCATAATTGTGCTACTTACCATCTTTTTGTAATTGAATTAAATTTCACTGTGTTAAAAACTCCTTAAATTAAAAGACTCCATCATGGCTACTATTCTATTATACAGTTCTATCCATGTTAGAAAGTGTCACAAAACTATTAACAATTTAAACTAATTCTAACTCATTTAATTCATTTCTAGTACCTGACTGAAAACTGTGTGTCCAAAAAAATATGTCATTGATCAAGACATGGAAAATGTAGAAATTTACTTCATGCATATAATTTGTATTAACTACGGATGTATATTTGGAAACATGTAGTAGCAAATCGGGGAAGGTAATACTGAAATGCCAACTATTTATGTAGCTTTGAGCTAACACTTGAAATGCATATTTTACAGGTGTGGAAGTGACTGGAGGCTGAACCCATACATCATTCACTACCAAAACCTGAAAAAGCCTCTGGGAAGAAACAATTAGCTCTCTATGGCTAAAGGCCTATGTCTCCAAAGCACCTATCATATTTGTCAAAAAATTCTCTTGATACTTAGAATTGACTTCCCCATCTGTGGGGAACCTCATATCAATTCACAGACTTCTTTTCTTTTTGCTGTCCAGCCAAAAGTCTGAAATTCAGGCTTAAGGCCGACCTTACCTTCAGGAACAGTCATATAAGAAGTTTACTCATAGAGTGTTCTGGCAGATATGATGAAGGGTGTGGATAAAGTTAAATCAAAGACAGCCCCACATGGAAATTGCCATCTAGTGTATGTCAGTGTGACTCATTCTCAACAGAAATACAATCAGGATTGTGTTCTTTGCCAAGGTGTGATGTGAGTTTTATAAAATTTGGAATGACAATTTGAGTATGAACTCCATTTATGTTTCCATCTCCCAAAATTCTCCCTTTATTATCTGTGTGAATGGTGTGTGTGTGTGTACGTGTGTGTCTGTAAAGTTCTAATTTATTATATTCTCATTCACACTTTTTCCATTATCATATTTAAGTTCTTCTAGGGATTATGAACAGCTTTGGCATTAATGGAAAAATTGATAATAACTTTGTAAAAAGAAATTTCCCAGGAATTCTCCTAAATGAAGTATAAGGCTCCTAGAAAATCTATCTCACGTTCCACCCTTGTCTGAGTAATAATTACATAGTGCCAAATGTTCTGTGTATCCCTGCTAGGTATACAGCTATTTCACTGAATCCAAAATGGAACACAGGGTAGTACATTTGATCCATAAACAGACTATGTCTCAATCCATAACTAACAAAAGGTAAAAAAGTGTATCATCACCCTACAGTGAAAATGTTATGCATGTTATGTGCTGTCTTATATTATTCTATGGCATATGAACACTTTCAATGTAGTTTTATATATAAAAGAAGAGCAAGTTAATGTACTGGCCATAGCTGCCATAAACTGAGCCCAAGCGGTTGGAAATAATATGAATAAATGATCCGAGATCTATTATATACCCATTAAACCGGTTCAACCATGATTCTGCTTCACTGGAAGGTCAAATGAGATCAACCAACAATATAAAAGCTAAAATATTTGTCACATAGTACGTGTGAATTGAAGAAGAGAATCCTAGGTCCTTTGCTGCAACTATTATCTGTGTGACAGCTGTACTAAACACAGGGTCTGTATGTGTAGTGTTAAAGGGAAAGGTTAATTTCACATAAAATTTATCCATTTCAAAACCAACAAATATAAACAAAAGGTAAACAGATCTCGGTTTTGGTATTAAATAAAATCATGCAAATCCATCCATTTCAATACCTGCCTGACAATCCTAAAAATCCTAAAAACAGAGGTTGGGCACCAATGTATGCGTGACCGACAAATATTACATAGAAATATTTTACTAAGGAAAAACATCGAAGTGCAGCAGGGGCAGAACGCGGCGCACCGCCCTTAACCCAACAGATCATCTTTCAGAAAGTCATAGAATGTTCCAGTGCTTTAGATATGGAATAGAAAGATCGCAACCTTCCACCAAACACGAACTAAAAAGCTTCTTACGCATTAATTGCCGCAATGTTAAAAGTAGTATGTGATTGTCTATTATATCTTATTACTCTTACCTCTAAACCTCTAAAGTCTAAACCCGTAACTTCATCTTTGCAATCTGACGCCCCGCCCTGCACACCCCACCTACTTGTCGACGTAAGCGCACGCAACAATTGTTTGGACCAATGAGACGCGACTAAACGTAGAGTCGAGGTCCAAGTAAAACGAGAAACAGGAGTGGATCCCGCAGACGGCGGGTAGCCGTGGAGTGCTGTATTGTCGATGAGCTCGTTTTTTCACGTTTGCTCCACGAAGGATGAGCCATGCTTCCATAAAATCATGCACCGAATCAATTTCTTAAACCTGTGAACACAGAAGAAACTTATTTACCTTTTTCCCCCCTAAAAGGGACAATAAGAGGAGGATTGCTGGATTCTAATTTACAAGCCACGACGCTAGTGATGCTGCTTACGGACTATTAGTCGTGTTAAAGGAATGCGTGGAGGAACTGGAATGCTTCACCCGGAGATAAGGGATCCCCAGGGAATTATCAGCAGATTTTAGATATAGAACTAATCATCCTTGTTGGACTTTTTAAACTGATGACGAAGTTAAGTAAAAACACCGAAGTCGTGCACACTTAAATTAGTTAGAAATTGCTACTTGAACTGAGCAGATTATAGACAAATCCGTTTTTTGCTTCTTAGCCAGAATTCTTTAGGATTTAGGATCTGAAGTTAGATTTTTTTTCCCCTCTGGTGATTACCAACATACTCCTTATGTTTACAGTCGACGTGAGTTGTACTTGATATTTGTGTTTTCTGAAATGGCAAGTTCTGCCAGCTTGATACACTGCTACCAGAGACTATTTTGGCCTCTCTGGTGTCTCATTGTGATTTTTGGTCATTTATCCAGCGCATCACCTTCTCACGGGCGCCGGTTGATATGCTGGCAGGCGATTGCGAAATGTCAACAGGAGTCAGAGTGTCTGTTTGCGTACGAGCAGTACCGGCACGCATGCATGCCGGTGATAAGCGGCGACAGGAAGACGTGCCCCAGCCACTGCATCTCGTCCCTCGTCCAGCTCAACATGACAAAAAATGGACACTCCTTGGAGGACTGTGACTGCGCCTCGGATGTCATTTGCAAAGACATGAAGCGTGCGATCGAGCCCTGCCTGCCCCGGACCAGCAGCATGGGATGCACCGACGCACGGCGGCAATGCGAGAGGGACCCCGAGTGCAACAGGGCTATGTCCGATTATTTATTACACTGTGGGAAACTTTTCAGTGGCTTGAGGTGCACGGACGCCTGCCGCAGTGTTATTCAAAATATGCGCAATATTCCCAAAGCAGAACTTTTGGATACATGCGTCTGCGACGGGGCAGAAAGAACTATTTGCGAGTATATTAAAATCAGCATGAAAACCCTCTGCTTCGAAACACGGGTCGAATATACCGGCAGTGGTTTTACTAACGACGATACCGAAGAGGGAGATTTGCCGGAGGACCCCGTGGAGGAGGAAAGTTCAGGTAGTTTTGTAAGAGCCCACTATGTTTTGACTGTAGTGGCATCCATTTTAGGTCTGCTGTATCATCTTTAAACACCGAGTTAAAAAAAATCTTCCAGGACTTTTTGACTGATGAATGGCCCTTGTGAAATGTCGCAGTCGAAAGTACAGAATGAGACTCCAAAGAATACGGATCACAGTACACGTATTTCGAATCTGAATTTGCGCGGAGTATTTCACTTTTTAATTAGGATTTCCTATGCAATATGCACAGTTAAGATACTTGCACAGTTGGAGATCGTATATTTCTGATCCCGTGGCTTTCAGTGTTTTAAGTTGAATAACTAACTACGTGGAAGTGAAGTCTGCACCCTTCGGTATGCTTTCAGTATAATTGTCATTCAGAAAATGCTTAATTTTATTTTATTTTTTTTACTTTGTAAATAATTATACATGCAGTTTCCTTTGTTTGTTTCAGCAGCACCGAGAAACAATGAACGCTGTGCACTACCAAACACACACGTGTCTAAAACTGTTTTCTTAATGTTGCTTTGAGTGTCAGCATGTTAATAATGATATATCTCCTTAAGGCGGGAGTTATTATCGAGGTAATTTACTTGTGGATCTACATAGCTGAAATGTTAAGAATGCATGCAGCTGAAAGTAATTTATTTACCCGTGTTGAAATCCCATTTCACTCTGTGTTCAGTCAAGACTTTATTATTCCAGTTATAAAGGAGATGCTTGTGGTATGAAATTCTTGTTTAAATTGTACATTGTATAATATAGATTTATTTTGATTGTGCTATGATAAGATGACTTATCCACTGTCCAGAAGTGTCAACATCCACTGTATGACCATATTAATTTTGTATTTGTACAGAAGGTTATAAAGAAAAGAGACTCCTTAAATAAATATGTGGATATGTGGCTGGTGATTTTTCTAGTAATGAACTCATTTTATTTTTTATGTAAGAGCTTCTTTTATAAATGGATATTAGGTATCCTTGGCAGGAAGCTAGACAAATACACACACACACACATATATAGGTGTGTGTGTGTATTGTATGTGTTAGTGTGTATAGTGAGTGTGTTTGTGTGGCTTAAGTACACTTCACCTTGTAAATAGAAATGTTTGTGGATAGATTAAGATTAAGCATTTCTATGTTTTTCACAAAGAAAGAAAAAGTGCTTCCCCCTCTGGGGATTCTTACTCAGAGCACGCCAAGAAAAAGCCAACTACATTATTTACTGTTTTGTTTTTAGCATTCAGAAATGCAGTTAGACATCCGCAGATGAGCTGGGATTTGAAGAAAGCAAACGGTGCTGTTTTTGTATGAAGGTCTGTGTAAACAACTTTGTTTTGATAATTGTAACAGCATTTCATATGCAAAAATAACTGACTGAGTCATAACCACAATTTCTTATGTTTTCAGTGTGATAATCCCAACCAATTAATTTGTTTCTTAAATTTAACGAGAATAGGAACCTAATTCAGAAGAGAGCTGTTTCCCTACAAAAACATAAACAATAAGGGGGTTTGAAGCGCAGGTGGACTATATAAACCATGACAAAACCTCTGTTTTATAGACTAGAATAAATCAGTAGGTTGTGGCTTTCCATTGTGTACACAAGGATATTTTTTGCAATCTTACACATGCACTGGCATCATATTCAGCTTGTTCAGGTTTAATTAAAGGGTTTACTCAACAGCTTATTTAAAGTGCCTTGTCAATTTGAAAAAATCTGCAATTAATCTGTACACTTCTTAACGTTTTGCCGAAGTGCCAAACCACATGGTTTTACAGGCTTCTAATTATTACATATAGATTTCAATTTACATACCTGAGAGACGGGATAAAGGCACTCTTGGCTAAAGTTACTGCCTGGCCAGTAGCTAATGCTGTTGCCAGGTTTGCAGGTTCAGATTTGACGTCGACACCTTTAGCATGCGGAGTTCATGTGATCTTGTTTTTCTTTAAGTATCTTCTTCAGAGAAGGGTTTAGCCAGTCTTAAGGAATGCTGTACTTGTGAATTTTTAAAGTAAATTGACAGTTGCATTGAGACTGACTGTCATCAGCTACAGGATATACCACTTTATACAGTAGAATGGATTTGTATAAAATCAATGCCAATTTTTTAAAGCAGGTATTGAAGATGGGGGGAGGGGTGTCCTATGGTTAAGAGACTATGCTTATCGATTGCTTATCGGCCATTTCAGGAAAAAAAACAGTAATAATCTAAACTATTAGGTATGTAAATTAAATAGTGTTCAGATTAGCATTTGTGTTGTATTGACTTAGCTATTCCCAAATCAGGCCAAAAATTGTGTAGCAATACAACACAGAAAGTTTAAAATAAATTAATATTTAATAAAAAATGTTTGCATATATGGAAGAAATATGCACAAAATATCATTAGGTTATCTACAAACACAAAATTATTTGTTTTATCAGAAACAGAATCGTTTATCAAGGAGGAAATTGCTTGTAATTACAGACCATACAGTATACAACTACACAAAAACAAAAACAGAGTGTACACAGTACCACATGCATCAACTTCTATATAAAAATAAGTATATGTATAATTATATATTGTTATTGTTGCAATATTAACTACTATAATTATGTCATATCAATTTCATGAAGCATATAATTAAAAATGAATTACAATTTTATATTATTTTATATAAAATCAAATAAAATACATATTGTATTATTTCCAATACAGTATGAATTGAATAAAAACTAGCATGTTTTTAAAGGCAGGAGCTGCAAAAGATTTCATGAATGGGACTGGGCAAATGGACGGCACTTTTGGAGTAGAATTCGTAAGAATGTAGAGCTGTGGATTATGGCACTTCTTCACTTATGTTTGCTGATTTACCCTCTAAGGGGAGCTACTGGAAGCATCTGATGCCTCTTATTTGCTTTTGTGTAACTGAAGTGCAGTTCTGCATGGCCATTGAGGGAAGCCTTTTGTTTTTAGTCAAGCTGCTAACCCTTTCCATCATACTGTCACGTTCTTTATCGCACTGAGTGTAATGTCATGTTCATGGGAACCGACATTTTGTATTGGGGAAAAAAACAGAGGCTACATTAATGTGATGTGGATTTCACTGTGATTTACAGATGCAGGTAAAAACACCTTGGGAATTCATAAATCTGTAATAATAATGCAGCATTAATTATAATAATATGCTTACCTCATAATAGTATTCCCTCAGTCTATAAGATATGCATTATGCTCAATAAGTTCTACATAAATATAAATGCTTGTATATCAGAAATTTTAGTGATAGGTAACAGAGGGTCCTATATAAAAACAGTAAAAAACTTCATATGTAGTGCATTAACAGTCATAAATGGTGCATGGTATATGAAGTATATATAGTATATGTATTATGAAGGGCCCTTCATGGAAGGTTTTCCAATAAATATATACAGTCTGAGATATTTCAAGTGTTTTTTAATGCACGGTATGGTAGTCCAAGTTTAAGAATGTACCTGCCTTATTACCCCATTAATACTGTACTTTTTAATTGTTGCTATTTCCAATTATAATATAACCATGCTAGCCCCTGACTCTACATACTACTGATGTTTTCAATTAACTTCTGGCAGAAAATCACATTTTTCTTTTTTTTTTTTGCTAAAATATAGAAAATCTGCAGGAAACTTCTCTGCTGGAGGTTAACTTGATAAGAACAAACATGTTGTTCAGGAAATACTGCACCCTCTCTGAAACAAACGCAGAGTTCATAAATGTTATGGGAGCATAAAGTGAATTACTGTATATAGTAAGAAAAACAACGCTACTCATTGACTCACATAAGCTTTGGGGTATGAAAACAGCCGCACATTCCCCACACTCAGCTGTGCATACGTATGTATGCATTGCAACAAATCGAATTAGCCTCTGATATCAAGTGGCAGTCAGTTATGCAGCAAAGCCTTTTGTCGAAGCATTCAGATCAAGTATCTTGTTCAAGCATACAAATGCTGATCTCCATGTGGAACCCTGACTTGTAGTGCTTCGCTCAAGTCCTGTTTCTAAACATCTGTATCTATGTCCTGAAGAGTGAACAAAAAAGTATACTGAGTATTTTATCAAGCCTGTTAGTAGCATAGAGACTGTTTGGCAGAAGTGGATCTGCTCCGAAAGAAATGTCTTAATTACAGTAGTGTATATCTCATGAACTGTGCCTGTGCCTTCGTAGCTCATTGCATTTACACTTACAGTTGAAAATAATAGAATAGGAGGGTGTTTATTCTCTGAGTAAGTTTAGAGTTATTTTTTTCTACCTTTTTTACACCCTATCTGAGTAGATTCATCAGATTCTGTTTTTTTAGAAAAATAATACTGAATTTGTTTTTTTTTCTTCCTTAGAAGCTCTATCTTCAGAAGTCAGGCATGAACCACAGGAGCGGTTGATGGCATTTTTGCACTTTCCTTTTTCTCAATGTTTGGAATCACCAATATTCACTGAATTGACAATAATGGGAGTAATCAAATTTTTTTCTCTTTGGGTCTAAGCCTTGGTGCTTCCAAATCCAAAAATTTCTTTGAGATCCAAGCTGCCACTTTGATTTCATCACATCAAGCTCCTGTGGAGATCACAGCCCTTTGAAATAAAAAAAAATGTTCCTAATCCAGTTACAACAGCTGGGATCCAGAGGCTAGAGCCTGAGAAGAACCACAGGATTAAACTGCTCTCAAAGAAACCCCTTAACTGGTATCCCAAACTCAGTGGACGTCTTACAGTGTAGATAGTGGAATTTTACAATCAGAGCTCATTCAACACCAATGCTTTACATTGCAAAGAATTTACCAAGAAACTAACTAACCCATCCCGTATTTTATGCTATAGATATAATCTAAAGAAAGCAAAATACAATATATGAACTAAAATTCAGCTCCATCCATCCATCTATCCATCCATCGTCTAAGCACTTATCCTCATCATGATCTCAGGAGTAAAATTTAAGTGACATACACAAAATGAATAGCTTGCATTAAAAATAATACTCATTTTAATTCAAAGTGAAATGCTTTTAATGAAAAAAATATATAATGCGGATATAAAGGTACTGACATTCTGAAATTTCTGTTTCAGAGATATTTAGAGATTGAAAAACATAAATACAGTTGCTTTTGTTAGGGATGGCATGATAGATTAGGAACGATGCTTTTTCTCTACGTTTCAGGCCTTGTTGCACTCCTCCTTCCTTTCACTCCTTCAGCAGTGGTCAGAAGAAAAGTTTGTTTAATGCATACGTTCAAAGGTTTAAAAGTCAACACATGTTTTATACATGGTTGTCCAACTTTTGTCAGCTGGGTGGAGTGAGATTTTCAATTTGAGACACATCTGCACACGCATGGCCGTGCATCTACATGCATGTATAAATTTTATTAGCTTATAAATGGTCTGTAGGGTTTACAAACTACCCCAAAGCTTTTGATGTATCTGATTTTAGGATTGGAATAGAATGGAATAATATAAACCTGCCGTTAGATTTCTCGCATGAGTGCGAGTCTGAAAGTGTGTCACGCCAGATGCATGGAGCTGGCAGTCCTGTACATGCTAGGGCTATTCAAAATACTTCTAAGGACATTTTTTGAGAGCACCTCAAATTTACAAGCAAATCAATGGAGATGATATTTCAGAAACTAAATAGTTATACACACCAGCCTATTTGTTGAGAATTCCTATAAGTAATGGGGAGAGGAAATAGGAAGAGTTGTAGAGCAAACACAGTGGTAATGTATACCACTGGAATTTTTCAGGACCGTATATTAATCACAGCAAATTGCTTTACCTTCTGTTTCTGGGGTACTTTAAATGGCAGCAGCAGCGACTGTGCTCTGTGCCTGAGCGCCTTGAGTACAACAGCACGAGCAGCATGCTAAAATGATTTGCACCGTTAGGTTAGCATAGGCACACACACTTCCATGACCTCAAACCACTAGACAAACAAACCTGCCCGCAGACTAGCCAAACGGTTGCTAAATCTGTCACAGCGCAGGCTTTAATGTTGCCACAGTGGTGAGCGGGATGGGTTGGGATGGGGGGGGGGTTGGTGGTTGATGACAGTATGGCGTTATGAGTGGCAGCGATGAAAGGGCCAGACGGCAGAGTGAGGGGGAAGCAGACCAACATCGGTGCTAACTGGTGAGGTGAGCTGGTGAGGCTGTGTCACCTCCCTAACCCCCCTCCCCCAGTTGCCCCGTGGATTTATATAACCTAGTGGCCTCCCCCACATCACGCGAGAATGGAGGAGTATGCAGTAATGTGGGGAATGGGGGAGAAGTGTGGGGGGGGGGAGTGAGAGAGAGCGAGAGAGAGAGAACACAAAACTTGCTGACACGGGGCATAACTTAATTTCCACGGTGCCGGGACAGCTGTGTGGTGTAATCTACCATGGCAGGTCATTAAAACTTCAATACCTTCACTGACCCAGAAGGCTACACAGTGCCAGTTCAAAGAAAGAGGTGATCCACACAATTTATGTGCTTGTCTTAAAGAAACATAACCTGCTTCTCATTGATAACCTCCCAAAATGCCTGGCCGTTCTATTTGTGCCATTTATGTGATCAATTGTGATGAATATACTAATTATTAGCTAAAGACAATAATCATATAGTGCAAAAAAACTTTTACATAAAAATCCACCAGTTCAAAATTGCCGATAGCTTAATCTATGGAGCAAGTACATTTGTATCAGAAAGCTTTTCAAATTGCATTGTTTTGGCATATCACTGTTCAGATAAGCATTATAATTAAAACATTATAATCTAAATACTGCGCATTTATTTATAGGTTGGATTGTTAGGAAGCCATTTACTGAAACCAAACTATTAATCTTTGGAAATTCCATAAATAAGCAAACATATCTTAAGTAAAAAATGAATCTTTTCTATTTGCTAAGATATTTGTTCAGCATAGATGAAGCAAATCGCAGTATGACCCAGTTAGAAAAGTTGCAAAACATGTTATTGACACTTTCAAATTTTCTCTGTTGCACAAGTGCCATTTTCCATCTGCATTCACTTCATGTTCTTAAGGACAAAATAATAAACATCTGTGTTCACTACATTTGTGTTAGTCCTCTTAATTTACACTGCTGCCACAGAATAAGTACTCCAACTTCTTCAGACGAGCCCCCAAGCTCACTTTATAATGACTTTTAATATTCAAATGCTTACATTTTGAGTGGGGTCTTGAAATTAGCATTTGAAATAATGCTGCAATAGTGATATATCTGTAGATGCTTTCTTTTTTTTGGGGGGGGGGGGGGGGGATC
>JABFEB020000113.1:13189357-13203394 GCA_019775895.2 Stomatorhinus ivindoensis
GGGCTCCCCTTGGGGCTGCTTCGTCACAAGGTGTCTTCCTTCTAGAGATTTTTTTTCCTTGCTACTGTTGCCTCTGGCTTGTTCACTGGGGGCTTTGGGTGGGGATAATGTAAAGCGGGGGTTGGTATTAAGTCACGTGCACTTCACTGTTTGCTTTTGAAATCTCAGATATAATCTCTTGTCAAAAAAAACACGCATATAATTCAGGCTTTACTACAGTATGAGTTTTATTGGTTTGCATTAATGTAGTTGTAATTGATGTTTTTGTGATGGTTCATCTCTGCATCCTTAATGACGCTCCGAAAGCACCAGCCCCCCCACCACCCAGAGTGCTCCATGCTTGTTTTATTTTGTTGTTCCTTTTAGTACCCATTTCTGGCATCAATTTTGATCAACTGCGTGTTTGTCTCAGTGGTCTAATACAATATCAGAAGTCTGGACAAGATGTTTATTCTCTGTGCATGTGTGAGTGAGGGGTGTGTGAGTGTGCCCTGCAAAGGCTTGGTATATACAGTATATGTGTGTGTAATTATGTTCATATATATATATATATATATATATATATGAATTCTATCCACTGTTATACACTTGTCTTAGCATTGTTGTTCATTACACAATACAACTGTATGCTGCACTTTAACATACATGGATACACTGTTATTTTTCTCAGTTGTTCTCTGATCTATTTTCTTAATATATTAATATTCTTGCATATTCTTAAGAGTTTCCAGGTTTACATTTCACTACGTGTTGTCCTTGCATAACTGTATATGTGACACATGAAGAATCTTGAGTGTCATTTTATACTGATGTGGTCCGTTATCACTGGCTTCACAGTGGATTAACATAAAATACAAACTGATTGGTTCTGGCTATGTCATTTCTGAGATTTCAGTACCAGTTACTATTGTTTTGTTCTAGATTCAGATACAGAAAACCTTCATAGTTGCAAGGACTTCTCTTTTTGTGGCATGAATTCAGATGTCATGACAGCCACAGGAGAATGTGCTTACTGCCATTTTTCTACTCACTTTGTCCCACAAATCAAGTGCGCGTTGTGTAAACTCCAGGACATAACATGATAAATGAGGGAGATGGCATCTTGTCCAGAGAGCCCTATCTCTGCATGGGAACCCGTTTCTACTCAGGCACAGACATGAATAACTGTGGTTCACAGTGTGAGCATTGCTCTATGGCCCAGTGTATACTTCTTTCTGGCTATCTAATTAATCATAAACAGGGGGAAATGTGCCGGTTCAATAACGAGAGCACGCTGGAGAGGCACCTGGGAAGCAGCGAGCTGGTGTTTTCCATACATGTTCTTATACAGAATCTACTGCAACATTTTCAGAGGTATACTGAGTACAGCCCCAGTGAAGTACACATTTTTACCCATTTTCCTGAGAGTGTACTTATCTATCTTCAATTACTGCTGATTCAATACGGTGGTACTGTACACAATTTATTTAGAATTCGTTTAGAATTTTATGTTATGTACCATTTCGCAAAAATTATTGAATGTTTTCTGAAACAATTCTGGATGATTGATTAGTGTAGTCCCAAGCTTCTAGAAAGCAGAAGAGTGTCCATGTTCTTAATTATTATGCTAGAGCTGTATTTTTAGTATATGATTGTATTGTGTGAAAGCATAATAAATTCAATTAACATAAATTCAATTAAGCACAACAAATTGTACTTTAGAAGCATATAATTCCAAAAGTTTCTGATGTACCCATACTGAAAATCACAGTGATAAAGTAGTACCAGTGGCTTTGAGTGATAACATATAATGCAGTCATTAGAAGTTTGCACTGACAAAAATACAGTTCTAGTGGACTGTAGTGTGACATTTAATGAATATTGTTTTGTGCACAAGAATCAACATCATTTAAAATTTACATAATTGAAACAAAACCTACTTTAGAAAATATATGAAGCTATTTAACATTATGAATATACAAAACATATTTGTCTTTGAATATAAAATTTTTATAAGAGTTGAGAACCTCTGCAGTAATCATAAACATGTCCTTTTCACAAATATTTCAGTCAATTACAGCAGAGAAAGTAGGGAATATACAGCTACCCATCCCCCACGCCAAAATTGATGGTTTCACTTCCTGCATTGATTGGCAGTTTTGCCCTCTAGGATGTTTTGTAGCTTCCAGCTCATTGGTGACTTGCAAATCACCACAACCACGATGGGCAAATTCTGCTAGCCTGGATCTTTGTTGTGACATGGGACTTAAGTATAAACCTTTGGAATACAGCATAAACCTAATCCTATCAGATCCTACAACGTCCATGTACTCACTCATAAAATTTTACAACATAGTAGGTGTGCCCCTGAAAGAATGAACAACTAATGCCAAGAGGGTGAAAAAACAATGAACATCAAACTCCATAACATTTTACCTTCTCACAAAAGTATACTTAACATCTGTTAATAATAACAAAGATCACGAAAAAGCTATTTTTATTAAGCACCATCTGCACTAAACATCTGTGCTCCAAATGAGTTAATTTTAATCTTTTGATGTGACTTCCAGAAGTTTCATAATAATCAGATCTAATATTTTCCATGTTGGTAAATTATGGCAAAGATCAAACACATTTAGGGCTTGCTAAATTAGATTTTTCTGGCCAGTTTTTTTATTCGTTGACCCCTTAGTTACAAGGTCAATGTATAGGAAGAGTTTTAGCAAAAGTTAAGCAAAACTTCCTGCTATTTATTTTCCTGCACACCATTTTACAAACAATTACATGGTGCTAGATTTGTTGACAATCTGGGTTTGTGAGTGAGATTAGTATGGGACCATTGACTTACTTACTTTCTTTCTTTCTTTCTTTTAATTATTAAGTCCTTCCTGGAAAGTTACAACAGACTAATAAGATATTAAAATTTTCAAAACCATGGCTAAAATTCTAGTCTGATTTTCAGTTAATTACTAATAAAGGATTTAATGCAGGTTGTTATTTTGCATTTAACAAAAGATATTCAAGCAAAAAACTTTACATCATTTATGCTGTGCATTCCAAAAGCAACAAGGTTTTACTTCAAGTTTTTGGGTAAATCTAGAGGCATAAAAACAATTTACCAATTGAACTAACTAAGGCATAAAATACATTGCAGTGGATTCACCTGGTCCTCCAAGCCAGTATAAATTATGCTAAAAATCCTTGAGGTATAATAACTTTCTCTGCCCTTTCTGATGTAATCGCAATAAACATTTGCACCAGGAAAAAAATAAATAAATAGAAAATATATATAGCTGTACAAAACCTATGTACAAACCAATAAACATAAACACAGTCACAATAACCACTGTTGAGTGTTTGCCTGGTGCATGTGACAAAGGCATTACCATTACATGCATTTTTAACAAAAACCATATGGTGTCGGTTAGACATTAAGCTGACATCTGGGCCTGCTTCATGTAGCTTCAGCATTCCTTGCACCGAAGAGCTTTAGGAACACTCCCTGTTCCACTGCTGCAAAGGTGCTAGCTGTTTATGTTAAACCTTCTAGAGGTGGTCTTTAAGCTGTAACAGCTCTAGAGGAAGGAATGGAATTTTGTAAACTACTGCAGATACATCCTTCAATACCGTAAAAGAGCATTTGATCGCCCACATTTGTTTTTAAGACAAAATTTCTGAGGACCTTTTGCTTAAAATCTCTACTTTTTCTGGTAGGGTTTGCTTTCTAAGAGTGAACTGTTCAGTCTTTTAGAATATAGCTTAAACCTCTATGGAAAGGTAAAATCTTTTAAGACCAAAGGCCTACAAAGAATAATTTTTTAAAATAATTTTTAAAAATCCTGAAACTCCTTAAAAACAGCTATTATTTTGTAACCAGCAGAATGTGGCTGAGTATATGATGTAAAAATAATCTGTCAACAGGTAGATCTAGGTGACTTTTAATTGGTTGAATTTGTTATGTCTTTGCTGGGACATGAACCACACCTCTCCTGGTAAAACAGACATAAATTGGAGTGACTGACAACATAAGAACATGTATAGAACATCTCGTTATCTCTGCCAAGGCATTCTTGAGGCCTTGCCACAGCATGACTCCCAGTTGCTGCTATCCATTTCATGGTCATAAACAAGGACTTTGTGTAGAGAAGTGACAGACCCCTCCTGTGCCACTACCTCTCTGAGAGGAAGCTGGGTGCTATGAGACCCCCCCGGGGTCTTCAGGTTCCACACTAAATACCCACAATAAATTGTGTTTGCTCTATGGAAATCTGTCATAACAGCCCTGCAACATGAGATAGAATCGATCCGTCATGCTGTGAGCTAGATAACGGAAGGCTGAATAATTAGAAAAGGCACATGTGACCTGCCTTAGAATAGTAATACTGCAGTCACGTGATGAATCAGGAACGAGGTCATAAAGCTGCTGTAAATATAGCAGAGCATGACTTCACAAACCCTGTGAGCTAAAATAAAATTTTATTATGAGATGAGAACTGAATTCAGGGTTCTTCCCCCACCAAGCCTCATAAGTACGTAAAGAAGTTTGCTTTCTTACCGTGGGATGTGTATGACAGGTGTGTTTTTGGTCATTCCTTCTGTGTACCGTTGATTTACATTTATTTTATAATAAATGAATGTTGAGGACCAGGCCAAAGACCATAAGGGTATATAGTGGAGATTTTGTGGCCTGTGAAAGTTTATCATATTGAGCCCCCCAGTCCAGAATAATCCAGGTATTTTCCCATTTTTTTAGGCTCCTTTTAGGCCCCTTGTCACTCAGGGAAGAATCGTTCTAACCCCCTCTTATACCCCCTCAATATTCATCTTTGTCCAGCTTTTAAAAGTGAATTATTCAATATCATTTCTGAATCATGGTTTTTATCAGGATTTTCAGTCATTTAAGCCTTTTATTGTGGATTTGGGGATTAAAACCTGATGCTTTTAGATATTTCAAAAGTGAAAGGTAAACAAGAAATGATAACTGCATTGAACAATGATTCTAAGCCACTTTGTATAATCAATGCTGTATTTTGAACAGAAAGACACAACAACACATCAATTGAACAGGGCGATTAGTCACTGTGCTTTGGGTACATGTGCTATAAAGATATAGGCATGCTCATTAAATTAAGGCAAATTTTGTTGCTTTTCTGTCCCTTAATATCCCTTTGGTTATCTTTTCAATCAACATATAACATAAAAGTTAAAAGGTGCACATTTCATTGCATGGGCAATCTAAGACGGTTTATCTCGATAACAGATTTTGTGTTTTTCCATACGCTTCTCGCATCTGTAGTATCAACAGCGCTTTGTCTGTGTCTCACCTTGATATAAAACATGCACAATGCAAGGCATGAGATCAAGAGGAAGGAATGCTGATATACTGCCAAGCAATACTGATACTGTACAGACTTAACACATCTTCAGTTATATTTCAAAAATGTTAAAAAATAAGTGATAACAAGCAAAGTCTTGTTAATATCAAGAATTATGAGCTGTGTCACATTAATCTAAAACAATACAGCTCAGAATATTACTGAAGCAAGTTGTATTTCAGTTCAAGGCCCTTGCATATTGATACAACAGCCAGGCCTCACTTGGAATCACCGGGATATAAATCCATTTCCTTAACAGCTATTCCATCTGCTGAGCAGGATGAACACATGTTAAACCCACTTTTCAACAAATACAGGTTCCATTCTTCAGCAGAACACATACCAGAGACACAACATAACTATAACTTATCTAAGTGATTTTGAAACCAAAATAAACAGCGTAATGTTGTACTGTAACAAAACTCTTATCAGAAATTCTTGGCAACTGCAGAGGAGGTAAAAGTCTTCAAAAGACACCAAAACTATCATCTATCATATCAATATATACAAATAAAAATGACTTCAGTATTCAATGATTGGACTGGTTTTATCGTTTTTTTCTTATAATATTTAACTTAATATAATTTCGGAGGGGATACAGAGAGTGGTGAAGTAATAGATGGTCTTTGAGAAACTATTAAACTATTAATTTAATCTTCAGTTCTCAAGGAAACAAACAAACCCAAATGGTCATGGCTAACTAGTTACACCAGAAAGTATTTTTCTGTATCAAAGTGAAATTCTCCTACTATGCGATGCATGTACAAGGAATAATATAGCGTAGTGCGTGAAATGTGTTGAAGAGAAGTGCTTTTTTTGATTTAACAAGTGTGTACTTGACCAGGGAGACTATTCTTTGTTGATTTTGCCCTGTGGGCATTTAAGCTCCTGCTGCTTCCCAGGTCCTCATGCTTCATGACTAATGAGAGAAGTGAGCTTGCAGCCCCGCTAATTACAGGACAGAGCAGGCTAGCGAGTCTGATGTTGACCGAAAACGGCTTATTCCAGCTAACTGCGTATAATCTGCCCACAGTACCATGGAGAAGAAGAAGACATTTGTCAGGGTATGGCTGCAAGTGCTTTCTCAACAGACATTTGCTAAGACACTTGCAGGTCATTTTATCACCCGATGGGAGATGTAACTTTACACTTAAAGCAACACATTCTCACCTTGACACTAGCTCAGGTTTATGAGGGGCCATTTGTCACACACATTCATCTCCAGCCCCCAGTTTACTTAACTTATTTTGCATCACCATGAACAGGCGCTCTTAGATTAATTTTTGACGCTCCTATTTGCCTCTTTTAATTCCCCTGTTATCCTTGTGAAATCTCTTACAAGATCTATTACTCTATTCAGCTCTTTAAACAAATGGAAATGTTCCTGGCAAGTCAACACCATTTCTAGAAGCTTTCGAAACATGAAATCCATTAGAGATGTGTGGGTTATATGCATGCTCTTAAATAAAAAATAGTCACCCATCAACTGCCACCATTTTCTGGGAATTGAGGGTTGCATTGCAAAGGAATTTTATCTTAGGGTCCAAAACAATTTTACACCAAATTTCTAAAATGATTGTACAGTCCAAAATATAAGTTCTTTTTTGATGTTATGAGTTTCATGAGTACTGGTTCTCTTATGATGAGGACATTGTTATGTTTATGTTTAATAAATGTCATTATTTAAATGCTAAAGTATATAGATTGCTCTTCCTAGTGTAGATTTACAAACTGAAAACAAATAGTGATCTTTAGTTTCTTTCTTTTTAAAGTATATTTTAAAAATGCATATTAAATGAACCAGTTGTGTCTAAAAATAAAACTTTATTTAAAAAACAATTTTATGCTATTTAAATAAATGTTATAAAGTTTTCATTATAGCATTATATATCACACAAATATAAATTTTATATTGAAACCAATTGATAAAAACTTACAAGTCGTTTGTCATTTTAAACACCTAATTAATAGACAGCATTTCTCTGTACACTTTTAATTTCCCTTGGATTTCATGGGTTACTCAGAAAACAAAAATGTTGAGTCCAATTATAGGCCGGGCTGCTGTCATCATTAATGATCCTGTTGCTGGTGGACATATTTCCTTGCTGAATCAGAGGTGGCAGATTAATGGTGTCAGAATTGTGCTAAATTATAAGAAGTGATTTTGTGAAGCAAACTCATAGTGACTATAATCTATTGGAATGCTCTCTCCATGGTCAGTAATTGGGCCCTTTTCTGTTATGTTCTCCCAGCATAGTCTCAAGCAACACATGTATCAACATCATATGAAGAACATCCCCATAGTTACTGAAAACATTTTTGTGTATGTGTGAATTATGTTTATATTACATTGTGGGGGCCATTTTTCATGTTCCCACAAAGATCTGTGAATGCAATCAAAAAAGTAAAAATGCCAAAAGTCTTGATTTTGTTTGGTTACTTATGGTTAAGGTTAGGCCTGGATAGGGGTTAAGGTCGTCATGTTAGGATACAATCCTCTCTCTCTCACTCTCTCTCTGTGTGAGAGAGTGATTTTGTTGATATTACATTATGGACATCCATTATTACATTATGGAAATCCAAAGTAATTAATGTATTAAAACACCTGATACTTTTTATCTAGTGGTGACATTTTTCTGGTCCTGGCAAAAGGTAATTACATTTTATAAAAATCTGTGAATGCAATCAAAAAAACTGAAATAGTCAAAAATTTTATATTTTGTTTGTTTACTTATAGTTAAGGTTAGGGCTGGGTAGGGGTTACGGTCGTCATAGTTTTGCTTACATTATAATTTGTGAAATTTGTTGCTAATACGTTAGCTTGAGTCTCCAGAAAGGAACAACAAAGTTGTATGGAAATATCCATCCATTTATCCATCTTCCATCTGCTTCTATGGGACAAGGTTGCTGGGTGCAGGAAATATATTAGCTAATTAACCAAATTTTAGAACATAACAGGAAGTTATATTCCTGCAATTGCCTTAATTTACCTTAGAGAATTTAGCTGGTTGATTATTTCCCTGTTTTCTCCCCCCACAAATCATTTTGGTATTACTGTAACATAGAATACCCTTGCTAGATTGCTAGTAAAAAAAATGTAAGAAATCTAAATGAAATGCATCACGTATATTGCATTGTATACATTTAGTTATGTCTTATGGTAATTTATTGCAAAATAAAGTCTTTTGGAGTCATATGGTAAATGAATTTTTAGAAAGTATTTCAGTCTTTCTGTGTTTTGTCCCACTTACTGAATATATCCGAATAATATGTACTGCAGTTGATATAACCACAAGTGCACTGATGACAGTAGTGCCTCAGAGATGTATTCCCAGAAGTGTTACAACACAAAGGGTTTTTCAGTATCCCACTTTGTATTAATTCAAAGATATTGGGCATATGTTGGTTTTATTTGGGTTTCCTTGAGTCTTCAGAATCTATGCTTGCATATACACATAAATGCTAGCAATTCTATAAATCAGTATGACTTTAGTGAAAACTGGAATCTATCTATCTGGAAGCAGAGGGTAATAGGAAGGCCAGGCCATTAAAGGACATGCAGTCATACTAAAGTTCAGAGATGCCATTTCACCTCGCTACTGGGTTTTGTACATCAGAAGGATTCATGGGGATATGGTGAAAACATGCAACCTCTACATGTAGATACGGATATGGACTAACAAGGATTTCTTCTATTCTACAAAAACTTGCTGGGCGGCTAGAACACCACTTTGCTTCCCAAACTTCTCCTTGGGGGCACCTCAGCCATTCCATGTATTTGTTCAATTTTACCACCAGCTTACACAATTAAATAATTAATAATTATAATAATTAATGAATCAGTTAGCTAGTTTGTTAGCTACTTAGTTGGTTAGTTTATACAAAAAAAGTTCATCAGGTATGTATTAAGCATATGAGGTGTGCTTTGTAACTGCCATTATGGTCAGTTATGCTGCTTACTTTAATTAATTTAAATATAAGAATAATTTAAACATGACTGAAATCCCAGCAGTTCTCAGACTTCCTCCAAGGCTGGCAAGCAGCAATGTCTCAGATTAAGAATCTTGAAGTCCTGAATGATTGTGGTGAAAATCAAAGAATACTCACCAAGCTGCCTGACTGGTTAATAACCAGCTAGAATAGAAGAGTTGTTGAAATTGAAGAATAAAACATGGCATTCCCTAGATTCAGCCAGTTTGTTGTTTGTCACAAAGGAAGCTAAAATGGCTTGTAATCCGGTAACTTCATGCACTGAAGTGTAGTGACAGAGAAAAGGTGACTCTAAGCATTGGAGCAAAGGTACTGGCAAGCAGCTCTGAGGAGAACCCAGACGCTAAAAGGTGCATCTTTCGTGAGAGACCATTTCATGGCCTTCACACGTGTCGAGGTTTATGAACAAATTGATTGCAGAACGAGTTAAATTTGTGCAAATGAGAAAATTGTGTTTTGGGTGATTAGAATTGGGACACCTTTCAAAGAATTGTGACACATGTAAAGGGAAACACCCAACATGTTTACATGAAGACCGCACCAACGAGAGCAGAAAGAAAGAGCAATGGGACGATGAACACAAAGATAGTGGGAAACACTTCAAGGAGAAAGAGGGGTTAAAGGAAAAGAGAGTGTCTAAACAGATTAATTAAACATCAAAGGAAGTAACATTAACAGAGAGCAAGACAGGAATAGCACATACTCATCCACGGTTTTTCTAGTATGGTTGTCCACAATAAGTAATCCAGAGAATGAAGTCCTTGTATATGCACTTCTGGACAACCAAAGTGACACCACTTTCATCTTGTAAGAGAAGATTCAAGATTCTTTAATGGTCACATACATAGTTATACAAAGTACAACACGCAGTGAAATGCATCCCGAACCGCTCTTTTGTCGACTGTGTAATTTAAAACTCCAATTGTGCTAAAATGCAAGCAGAGAAAGTATATTCAAAATGAACAATAACACACATAAAAAGTGACCAGTGTAACAGTGCAGGTATGGTGAGGGGTACAAGAGCACAATACTCATCAGGGTGTGAGGTGCAATGGCATATTCAAGTTCTGAAACCTTATGGCCTGGGGGTAGAAACTCCTCTTAAGTCTTTCAGTCTTGGCCATGATGTTCCCGAGTCTCTTTCCTGATTTCAGAAGCTAAAACAGGCTGTTGTTGGGGTAGGATGTGTCCTTCATGATCCTGAAGGCTCTGCTCGTACATCTCTTGATGTAAATGAGTTGGAAGTGCTGACTTACAGCAGCGTTCTGCTGCATGGATCACCCTCTGGAGGGCTTTGCGATCCTGAACACAACTATTCCCAAACCAGGAAGTAATGTTCTGAGACAGGATGCTCTCAACAGCGCCTGAGTAGAAAGTCTGTAGGATTGTTGGACAGACCCTGAACTTCCTCAGCTATCACAGGTGGTACAGGCAGCACTTAGCTCTTTTGGACTAGACTTGGATGTGTACAGTCCATGTCAAGTCCTCAAAAATGTGGACACCCAGATATTTAAAACTCCTCACCCTCTCCACAGGAGATCAGTTGATGATGAGGGTGGTCTAGGCCCTCTGCTGCCTCCTACTGAAGTCCACCACCAGCTTCTTTGTCTTGTCAACATTCAGCTGGAGACTTGTCATAACACCACGCAGCTAGGTTCTCCACCTTAGCCACGTTGGCCGACTCATCATTTTTAGTGATGGAGCTATGAGTGGCCTTACAGTCATGAGTGTAGAGTGCATACGGTAATGGATCCTGTGTTGATGTTGATGCTGTTGGGGACACAGCTCCCAACTCTCACCAACTGTGTCCTACCGGTGAGAGAGTCCAGCACCCACACACATAGTTGGTTGTTTACTCCTAAGTTCCTCAGTTTAGTGAACAGTCTGCTGGGCACTACTGTGTTAAATGCTGAACCTTAATCAATGAACAGCGATCGCACATAGTTGCCCAGTTTCTTGTCCATGTGGCTGAGGGTCGTGTGTAAGATGTGGGAGATGGCATCCTCTGTTGATCTGTTGAAGTGAAACACTTTCATGACCACCGGTGTTAATGCAACAGGTTGGTAGTCATCAGGCATGAGGGCTTACTGTTGGGTATGGGGATGATGGTGGACCTTTTGAAGCATGTGGAGACCACAGACTGTGCCAGGGACTCGTTGGAGATGGTGGTCAGCACACCGGACAGCTGGTCGGCACAGCATTGCAGCAGGCACCTGGAGATGGTGTCTGGGCCTGCAGCTTTTCTGATGTTCACTCGCCGCAGCACCGTGCACATGTAGTGCTCTGTGATGCTGATGGCGTATTCATCGCTGATGACATCACCGTGCTCCGTTGTCAGGCTGTAGGTAGAACCTGCCGCCTGGCTGACCTCGAAACAGGCATAGAATGTGTTGAGCTCATCGGCGAAAGCAGAGTTGGTCCTCACTGTCATGATGTCTTTGACCTTGTAGTCCGTTATTGTGTGCTGTCCTTGCCACATGCTGCATGAATTACCCTGGTGGAAGCGAGACTCCACATGCTCCTGGTACCAGCGCTTTGCGCCTCTAACCGCACGGACGAATGCAGTAGGAAGCCACTTTGTAGGAGCTCATATCGCCGATGGTGAGACCAGCGCTATAAGCAGCGATCCAGGCATTCACTGCAGCGTGGATTGATCTGTCGACTCACGGTTTCTAATTCGGGAAGTGTGCCGCTCACCTTTGGGACAACTTCATTAGCAAGCATGCTATAACGAAGCTCACTGTTACATCCGCAAACACGTTGATGTCGTCTGAGCAGGCTTGGAACATGTCCCAGTCTACATCATCAAGCGCATCCTACGGTGTGGCTTCTGATTGGGTTGACCAGCGTTGCACCTCCCTCTTCCCTGGAGCCCAAGGACATGATTGCTTCAGCAAAGCCTTCATCATCTTCATTGAAAAGAACTTTTATGTGGGTGATGGCCTGGTAAGTGTCTCAACAGAGGCTGAAGCAGTGTCTTGCTTAATGAAGCAAGACAGTTCTCCAGCATTGGCATGCTACGAACACCCGCTCTCCAGAAGAGGAGTTTTGTCGACAGTAGCCTCTATATATGACCCTCTCGGCTTTGTCGCACTTTTCATTCCACTTGGGAAGCAAATTCTTCAGCAAATGTGCCAAGAGAAGATTGGATGGGATGAACCACTACATGATGATCTTTGGCCACAATGGGAATCTTGGCTCTTGGACTTACAGAATCTATCTGATATGAAGATTCAGCGTTGTTACCTTCCAGCTAGTTTCAAAGAAGTCCAAAGATATGAGCTCCATCATTTCTCAGATGCAAGCACCATAGGGTATGGGAAATGTACCTACCTGAGAGAAATCAAAGCGTCAGGGCAAATACACTGTTCTTTAGTCATGGGCAAGGCAGAGTAGCTCCTATAAGAGTTACCACTATACCAAGACTTGAGTTGGCAGCTCCTGTTGTTGTTGTACACACAAGTGACCTGCTCGGAAAAGAGTTGGAAATCGGTGCCCAGGAATTCTTTTGATTCCAGATGGTTTCACGTTTGTGGCAAACCGCATACAGTGTAAGGAATGTACAAGTCCAAGTCAGTGGAGATATGTAACTTCTGAAGACAATCCCACTGATCATGCATCAAGGGGACTTAAGGCTGAAGAGCTCATTGCTTCCCACTGGTTTACTGGTCCAGACTTTCCCTGGCAAGATTAACTTCCCAGTGGATATATTAAGGTGGAAGATATTGCAGATGAAGACTCAGAAGTTCGTAAGGCCTTCGCACAGAGGACTTTGACGATAGAAATTTCACTGCTTGTTCACTTCCATAAATTCTCCAGCTGGACGAGATTAGTCAAAGCTATAGCCAGGCTCATTTGAAGGAGAGACTGTGCCAGGTCCACGTCACTCTAATTTTCAAAGCAACATCAACTTCACTTTGAATCATAGTCTCTGCACTTTATATTGCCATTAATAAAAGTAAATTCAGTTGCACATTTCAGTTAGAATAGTCACAACAATTCATGCAATAAAATAATTCATGCATATAAATGGCGGGCTCAATATAAAAACACACAAGTAATTTAAAGGCTGCGTGCAACAGTGGGTTTCAGTTCACTCTGGAGGATAAGAGCCTTTAACATATATGACCATAGGTACAAATACTGAGGTCTACTTATGAGTCCACATGTAAATATACTGTAAATAACCACACTGTATACTGGGAGTGTAACATTACACAAAATTTACTCTTCAGTACAGAACTTGGTTTTTGCTTCATGGTTTAGTGCAATTTCACCACAGCAGGGAAAACTGAATTAGTTTTGAAATTGTTTATTATTTAAACTGCAAACACAATTATGATTAGGAGCAGTTCAAAACCAAGGCAATGTGTCTGTCAACATGTTTGAATGTATGAACAACACAAGAGACCCTTATTTGCACATTGTACAAATAAAACAATAAAAAATAAGACTTTATGGTAATGTTTGACTTAAAGCTGTCATCTGTAATGTATAATAGATACCTTCAAATTGCATTAATAATTAAGCATTACAGCATCTTTTATTGACTGTTATAAGGTATTACAGTGTTGATTACAATACTTCATAAGCTTCGATGAAGCTGTCATCTACATGGTGGGCCATTTATATGGATACACCTTAATAAAATGGGAATGGTTGGTGATATTAACTTCCTGTTTGTAGCACATTA
>JABFEB020000113.1:13203494-13230756 GCA_019775895.2 Stomatorhinus ivindoensis
TCTGACCACTTGTAAAATGTGTTCAATGTGCTGCCCATTGTGTTGGATTATTAAGGTGTATCCATATAAATGGCCCATCCTGTATAATGCACTACAGATACCTACATAATGCAATATAATGGTATAAGAATTAAGGAGTACAATTAATGTACTGCATTGTGAAGGTATCTATAGTGCATTATATCCTCCTGAGACCCAAGGAAAAAATGTTCTTCAATTGTAACTTATTTGTCCTTGGAGAAAATAATACATATTACAATGTAGATTTTTTTAAATTAATTTTAATTTTTAATTTCACAGCATGTCCTTTAGTGCACAACAGGAATAAATATGTTTCCTAACATCAGTGAAAAGATAAATGCAAAAATAAAATGTCCACTAAAATGGACATAAATGAATGGGTGGGGTCTCAGGAGGATGTAAGAGATTACAATCTAAGATAAAAATCTATGCAAAGTAAATTTATCTAGTTGTGCTATTCAGCAAGTCTTGGCTCATTCAAATATTTGAGCCAAATGCTAAAAAAGGCAATTTTTCCTATCAGTTTCTATTTTTAATTATTTTACGAAATCAAAAAAAAAAAATAGGCAGAAGTACTGGCAGATTAGAAGTCTTGTTTCTGTGATTCTAACAATTAAAGGCAACCACTGTTTCCAAATGTAAAGTCCATTGGGAGACTAGAGGCCTCTGGAAGAGTTAAATAAAGATTTGCAACCCATCCATATTCTAATCGATTGTCTTTGTGAGGGTCATGGTGGGCCTGGAGCCTATCTCAGGCAGCACAGGGTACTAGGTTGGGATACACCCTGGTCAGGATGTTAGTCCATCGCAAGGTATATACCTGCACACACTGTGGGTGATTTAGAGAAACTAATTAACTTGAATGTCTCTGGACTGCAGGAGATAACCTGTACGAAATGGGTTGAATATGCAAACTCTGCAAACTCTGTACGCAGAGAGTGGAGGTGTCCTGCAGTGAAATACTGCAGATATTGTATTATAGCATTAGAAGAGTCAGGGAAAAAATAACAGAACAATAAGGCATTAAAAGGAAGCAGCACCAACCAATTCTGCCTTTGCGAACTCTCTAACCTGACAACTATGCGCCAAAGAGTTGAGATATTTCTGCAGAACATGGGATGTTGTTGTTTTTTTAATGCACTGGCCTGCCATTGCTATTCTATCATGAAGGGCTGCACTTGTGTAAATAAGAGGCCCAGTGCCATCGGTTGCTATTCAACGGTGGCTGGTATTCAGCAGCCAGCATGGCTGTGGCCTGGCAGAGCACGGCCTTCCCGCTGGGGGCTTTGACAGCAGGAGCTGACAGCTTGGGGCCCTGGCATGGGAATGTGCTGTCATGCTCACACAATGGAGCCCACTGGTGCTCACGGTGACACCCTCCTCATGGGCGTAGGATTTGGGGGTGGGGCAGGGGATGATGGTCTAACACTGAGAAGCTCTGAAGAAAAGTTTATGGCAAATTAAGCATGAAGCTCAACATTTCATCATCAGAAGGACCTGCTAGAAAAAAGTCTATAGTACATGCAAAATTATCATACACTTGAAATACACTAAAAGACTCAGTCACACATTAATATATGTATACATAACTCAAAATAATAGCTCCCTACAAAGCCATACACTTGAAATCACACACTCACATACACAGGTTTGTAATTATATCTTTCTGAGGACTCTCCAGGCATTTGTGTGACAAAAACTCTAAACCCAAAATGATGATCTTAACCCCTACTCAGTTTAACCATAAGAAAATTAGACTTTTGGCATTTGTTTTATTGCATTCACAGATCTTTGTGGAGAACTGAAAGATGGTCTCCACAACTACATTGTGGAGGCCATTTGAAAGAGTAGTATTTAATGTCCCTTGTAGAAAGAACGTCTCAAATTTTCTCTGCCATAACTGCTATGTAAATTAAAGGTATGACATGTTCTTGCTAATAAAAGCACTCAAATGGTGAACATACTGTAAATTTATTTGTTAGCAAAGAACATTGAGTGTATTTTTAGGAAATGTTAAGTGAGTAACATGCAAATGTAGAAAATCTCAGTTTGTGAGATTTTCAGTGAGTATATACAACTCACGCGTAACATACATATACATAAAACGTGAGACATGATTTGTTTTTCCACATTTTTCAGCTTATTTCTATTGAATAAAAAGAAAATTTATGAGTGAAAATCCAAAGCTATTATATATGATGTACACATGATGTGTGTTGTGTGTTATGATTTCTTAAATAAGTATTGCTATGTTGTTTAGACATCTGCACTATTATCGATGAGGCAAATGAAAGGACATATAATGATACCACTTCAGATACTAGATATAGTTGCATTTTCTAAAAAAAAACATTTGTGAGCTAAATTGTTCTACAATTAAAATTGCCAAGAGCAGTTGCAGTTTCAGACTTGTCATCAATATTACACATGATTTCTTAACTTGCATGGTGAAATAAAATGTTCAAGGTCTTTAAAAAAGTTTAATCACCAGCTTCATCTATGTCAGTAGATGGTTTCATCCTCAGACATTTTTTTGTAGTAATTGCTTGTTCGGCATGCATATACTTAAAAATTAAACTCAGAATTATTGAATTCCAGAGTACCTGTTATTGTTCTCCAAACATTAATAGCAGCACATCTTTAACAAAATGAGTGTTACAATTACACTTTCTAATGTTCGTATTTCATCCCATCTGATATTACTTGCTACACCTTAAAGATCACAGACATGACCTGCAACAGTAAAATTGCTACATAAATATGTGATGAAAAGTCTTTGCCCCAGCCATAACACCTTTGTGAGAAGATTATATTTCTGTTGTAGCTTCTACAATCATTCCAATTCCACAATCTGTTTTCTTCTCAAATTTTGTATGACCACTAGCAGGGACTTAATTTGACCAAGTTGCTCCACAACCACAGTAAAATAATACCAAGACCAACACAAATGCAGTCATTCAAAGTCAGTCATGATGCAATGAGGTCCAAAGGCAAAGACGTCATTGGAAATTTAGCATTAATAATTCACACAGAATTTATCTCTGGGTAAATAAACAATAAGTAGTCTGTCAAATGAGAGATTACATATCACATACAAATATGTATGAAAGAGTTTTGTTTTACTATTTTAAAAGCGTCGTTTTTATTTCAAAACTTTTTTAAGCATTGGAGATTTAATTAATTTGCATTTTTCCTAGTTACAAGAATTCTATGACTGAACATACCATGATTGTGTATCCTTGTATTTTCTCATAGACTAAATGCCATGAGTGGAAAAAACAGATAATTTCTCTTATGCTTCAATTTCTAAAGCTAATAAAGTGATCCAAACTTAGGAAGAAAAAGAGATGTCAGATATACTTTTCTCTAACATAATCATTACTTACTGTGTATTTCTGCTTCAGTTTTGAGAACCTCTATACCATTCATTCATTCTATCCCTTTCAAAATTACGGGAGGGTTCAGTGAACTTTGTCTTGGGCAGTTTGGGTCAGTGGTGTGAACAAACACTCACTTAAACATCAAATGTCTTCTTAGTGGACCTCCCCCTAAATGTATTTATTTAAGCTCACAATATCAAATGCACTGATATGTTATGTTTGTTTTGTGTAATATACAGGACTAAATTAAGATAAGTAGTTCTATTCATTACAAATATGGCATTGAGGCATGAGCGCTCTGACTGTTTATAAACTTAATTTGCATGTCTGAGTGATGGTTGAAATGACCCTTGGTGAAATGAATGAGGATTTTATGTAAAACAATGTGAGCCACAGCACTATTAAGAGTGGTGTGGGGTTTGGGGCTTATACAAATGCTGTGATGGATATTATGAATGCTATTCCTTTATGATCCCTCAGCCTCTGCGTACACTTCGAACAAGCCATCAGAATAAAACCTGCTACTTTTGCACCATGCAGAATTTAGTTGTCCTGCAAGGCAGCCAAGGGAGTTCGGAGTTGTATATACACAAGATGATGGGCGTGACAGCTGGAGTCCAGTGTATGAAAAAAAAATTGTTCAATTTGTAAACCATACTAAAAAGTTGCATATTTTATCTAAACACCCGCTACTCAAATTGATACTTGCCTGAAAAGATGGAGGAATAACTTATACTGTGTTAAATACTTGCAAATGTTGAAGTCGAAAGTGATTGCTGCACAGAAAACTCAAACATTTCATGAAAGCCCTCAGATATGCAAAAAAATGTGCACTTTGGTTAAAACGCGTGAGAGAAGGGGATCGTTTGTGAAACGGCTAGGGAATGTCTCTGAAGATGGCAAAAAAATACAATTGCATACTTTGAAAAAGCAGTGAATTACAGCTGGAACCTTACTTACCTTACTTATAAATCAGTTAGTGTTCCAGAATGTTTTTTATACCTCTGAAAAATAACCTGCGAAAAACAAAAATAATTATTGCAACTTCAGTGACACAGTTGTAAAGGAAATGAAAATACAGAAATACATTCAGTAGTTACTTTGTTAGGTACACCTAGCTAGTAGTGGTTAAGACCAACGTTAGTCCCCAGAACTGCTTGTACAGTAGATAAATTGTGCATTCAGAGAAGTCATTCTGCACACTACTTTTGTGCTGAGCTGATTTTGTTGTACTTGCAGCTTTCCTGTCAAATGTAACAAGTCTGGCCATTCTCCTCTGACCTCTCAAATTAACAAGATGTTTTTGGCATGGGTGTTTTTTAATCATTACACCACTCTCTGTAAATGTAGACACTGTAATGTACATAAGTCCCAAAAAAATAGGTGTTTCTGAGAGGATGGAGTAATGTAAAAAATAAAAAATAATAATAATTTTGATTAAGAATCTTAGTTATTCTAAAACAATGCAATAACTTACAATCTTCCCTATTGTATGTATTCAGTTGTAGCCATGATTTGATGTTGGTAGGAGCAACCAGTACACATTAAACATTTTAATATATATAAAACACACCCTGGAACGTTTATAGAAATGAACCCATCTGCTTACTACTTACAGTTTCAAATAAATGAACACCTATACTTAGTAATTATTATCCACATTAAAACAATGTGAAATACAGACCTAGTTTGGTGCAGGCTGCCTTCTCGCTATTGTTGAACTCTTTTGCCACCTTGTGGAAATTAATGATAGTAACATTTTACACTGAAAATTGATTCGAATAAGCACGTGTACAGATATACAGTGATATAGTTGGCTAACAAACGTCCTTCAACTGAACAAAAAAAAAAACAATCTTTCAGTTTCACAGTATTTTCAGTATGCATTTCTATACTCGATAAGACACATGGAAAATGGATGGTTGAGATTTTCATATAATTCTCTTAAAATTTAGTGTAACATTTTAAATAAAGATAATAATAATAATTCTTAAAAACAGAATTGCAGCAAAAAGTATTAAGCAATCAGTCCTTTTAGTTTAATACACACTGTGGACACAAACAAATTTGCTGAAAAATATGTAATTGATACATTATTTCCCATCACTGCGATGGGTAGGTGCCCCATCCTGGATTATTTTCTGCCCATAGCTTCCAGGATAGGCTCCATACCCCCACAACCCTCAACAGGACAAATAGGTAAAGATAATAGATGGATGGATGGATTATTTTCGATCATCTTTAGTAAAACATATACAGAAATGTCATACCTTACATATGTATATTTAAAAAAATAGATGATGTAGTTCATCAGATACATTTAAGCTTTCAAATGAAATAATTTTAAATGTAACATATATATACATATTTATAAGCAACGTCTATGTATTTATGTAAATGTATGTATATACAATGCATGTACATGGATAACAGGAAGATTCAGGATAGGATACCACATTTATGCATGTACAAATGCAAACTCTCTCTCTTTCTCTCGCGCTCTCTCTCTCTCTCACATACACACACACAAAAACACTTCAGAAGCACCAATGTACATGTCTTTGGATTGCAGGTTAAGAACCCATTTCCTAAAGAGAGGACTTGTGTTTGTTTTGTGGACCATACTGTCAACCAAGTCAAGTGTTCCCCAGTTGTATGTGTAGCTGGATTGTTCATCACGTTTCTTGCAGCCTTCTCTGGGAGCTTCCCCCAGCAAATGTACTGTAGGACCACTAGGGACCTGCATTGATGCCACATCTTGGTGCCACATGTGACACAGTAAATATAAGCAATGTACATTCGGCTCACATATCCTAATCCCTTTACGGCAGGGGTCTCCAACTCCAGTCCTGGAGAGCTACTTTCCAGCGGGTTTTCTATCCTACCTGGCTTCTGATAAGCCACACCTGTTTCTTCCCAAATTTTTACTTGTAAACAATCGAGTTGGCATTGAAATTTTTGCTAATTGAAATTTTTTTCGTACAGTTCTCTCTGTTGACGTAAAACAAAAACCCGCCAAAATCGGCCAACTTTCTGAAATTGAATCATGAATAGTCGACAGAAAACAGTTGAATAAAATTATCTTCAGAAAGATTTCAATAATGTTGAATAAATATGTATTAAATATGGCAATGAATTACATTATTACAATTTTTTTCAGCTCTTTTTGTCGCGATATAAGGGTGGTCTTTAAAAAAACTATTTTTTAAATGCATACTATTAATTTTTTATTCACACCACGTGGATACTTTACAAATCACCTGATGCAACAGGACTTTGGGAGTGTCCGCGGCCAAAACAACAAACACGAAAAATCTACTGTTCTAATCTAATCTAAACCTAAGTACAAAACAAAGTGGGAACAAATGAACAAAAAATCTGTGCACTTGACTCCCTAACCAAGCAACAATAAACCAACAAGGAGGCGTCAAGATGGCGGAGTGAGCGGCGGCGCTTTTTGCAGGCTCTGCAACTTAATTTTGAATTGTCCTGGACGTTTAACGTTAGGATTTTAAAAACAACAACTGCATGAGAGAGCTGCACAAACATCTCCTGAACCCCACAGAGTTTTGTTTTTTCGAGGCTGACCACCTTTGCTCGTTGTTTATTGCTCTTCTATAATGTGAACAAGATGGCTAATGCCAGAAAAACAGCTAAGGCTCAAGAGCTAGCAGACCACGACTATAATAATAATAATAATAATACATTTTATTTAAAAGGCGCCTTTCTGTCACTCAAGGTCACCGTACAGGCATACATAAAAATTTATACACACTACAGACAATAAAATGCAAGAAAAACTATAACCTGACGGCCCTGCAAGAAGCCTGTGAGGAAGGAGAGATCGAAAAGATAAAGGCAATGGAGGAAGAAAATAGGGAATTGCTTCATATTCATTCACCACTCCCCAGCCCAAACCCCCAAAAAAATGAAACCAAAGCAGCAAGATGAGAGGAGCAAGCCGGGTGAGATTACAAATGAAAGCATCCTAAATGCAATTCAGCTTCTGATAAAGAGATGACGAGCAAGATGACAGACTGAGAGCATTTGAAAGTAGAATAGAAGCTAATACACAAGCAGTGAGAGAAAATAAAGAAGAAATCTGCAAAGTGAAGGAAGAAATGTTGTTGCTGAAAAAAGAAAATGCGTCACTGAAGCAGCTGTGCTTGGAGCAAGCCAGGTATAATAGAAGATGGAATTTTAGAATAATGGGCTTTCCTGAAAAAGACAAAGAGGATACAAGAGAGACTGTGATCGGCATCCTTACAAGAGTAATCCCAGTGTTGGTGGAGAAACTGCGTAATTTAGTGGACACGGTGCACCGCTTGGGGAAGAAGAACGATGCAGTTTGCCTTGAGAACTGTTCGTGATGAAGTTTGGAGAAGATCGAGAGAGGCAAGAGTGTGCAGAGAGATGAACTTCCAGTTTAAGGAGGACTTCTCAAAGGAGAATTGGGAAGAAGGCCTCCCTAAGAGTAGGATATGCACTCATTGATGGACGCAGAGTTGACCCCTAACCATTAACTTAGTAAGCAAACACCTAGGCGCCTTTTTTTAACAGAGCAAAATTCAATAACATGCTAAGATATATTTAAGTTTACGAAAGCAAGCACTCAGGTTTTTTTTTTATATAACCATTCTATGTTAAAATGAATCCTGCTGGGTGAAAGTTTAAGTGATTTAACAGTTAAAAGGGGTTTAAGTTAAAATTGTTGTTTTTATATGTGTTTTTGATATGATGTTATTAAGGACAACATGTTCATTCCTGCATAAAAGAAGAAATGCAGTAAATCGCATTTAGAACAACCATAATATCTTTTATATCGTTAAATGTCAGGGGTTTGAATAACAGTACAAAGCGGAAAGCTATTTTTTTGTTTTGTAAGGATCAAAAATCACAATGTGTTTTTTTACACGGGACTCATTCTGTTATGACTGTTGAAAAACTCAATGGGGGTATTACACCTTTGCACACGGAACGTCACACTCAGCAGGAGTCATGATATTCAATAGGTTTTCGGGCAACATAATTGATCAAAAAGGAAATACAGAAGGCCACTGGTTAATGGTGATAGTCGAGTGGAATGATAAACATTATATTTTGACATGCGTTTACGGATATAACAACCAAGAAATTAATGCAAACTTTTATGCAAAATTAAGCTAACAACCCATTTATAGCGACACTATACTGTCCTTATGTACAAAAACGCATTTAATTGACCATTGGAGATCACAAAATCCAACATCAGTTCAGTATACATGGTATAACTGCAAGAAACGGTCAGTGTACAAGACTAGATTATTGGATAATTTCATATGAGCTTTGCAATGACATCTCAGATTGTAAAATAGCAGCCTCTCCGCTCACAGATCATTGTATGATCAGTCTTCAGTCAGATATGAATGTTATCAGTAAATGGGAATGGTTCAAAATTTAAACCAAACAAATAGCAGTTGACACAGGTAAAAAACTGTCAAGTTTAAAGAAACAAAAACAAAAAGATCTAATTGACAAAATCAATTCACTAACAAGTAATACACAATTGTCCCTAGATAACATTACTGAATTGAAGTCATTGCAACCCCAATTAGATGACATGTTTATAAAAAAGGCTAATGGAGCGTATGTTCCATCAAGAGCTACATGGATCGAAATGGGAGAAAAAAGTTCAACCTATTTCTTTGGTCTTGAAAAACAACTCAAACCAAGAAAAAAAATCAGCAAACTTATGACAAATGAGACGATAATCGAAGACCAGAAGTTAGTCCAGGAAGAAATTCATCTCTTCTATAGTAACTTATATAAATCAAAATTCAACGAATCAGATTGCGACCTTTTATTTAAAATAATTGACAAAGATATAAAAAATGGATTTTGAAGATAAACATATACTGGAAGAAGAATTAACTGAAATAGAAATTGAAAGTGCATTAAAACAAATGAAAAATCACCTGGGATAGATGGTTTAACAGCCAAATTCTTAAAACATTTTTGGGCAGATATAAAAAAGCTACTATATAACGCCTTTTTGGAATATATTAAGAAAGGATGTTTGTCCCCTACTATGAAAACAGGATTAATAACCTTATTACCAAAACCACACAAAGATCCATTGCAGCTAGATAACTGGAGACCAATAACCTTACTATGTAATCATTATAAACTTCTAGCTTTAGTGTATGCGAATCATTTAAAGCATATAATTGGGAAACTTATTGGAGAGCATCAATCAGCTTTTATTAAGGGAAGATGTATTCAAAATCACATTAGACTGATTCTAGATATGATTGACTACTAATCATTCATACAACCAAATAGCCTTGTATTGTTCATAGATTTTTTTCAAAGCTCTCGACACTGTGGAACATGGTTTTATGTTTACAGTACTAAAAAAACTCGGATTTGGAGAAGGGTTCTGTGAGATCATAAAAATGTTTTATAGTGATATCTATAGTTACATCTCCCTCAACCCTGGAATGACACCAAAAATTAATGTGGTATTAGACAAGGCTGCCCTATTTCACCAAAACTATTCATTTTATGTACACAAATGCTAGCATATCTAATCGTAAACCACCCTCTAATTAAAGGAATCACTATTTTTGACTATGAATTTTAAATAAGTCAGTTTGCAGACGACACAGTAATCTTTGTAAATGATATATCATTAATTGAAAAACCATTAGATATCATATCAGTCTTTTATAAAGCTTAAGGATTATGTCCAAAACTAAAGAAATGTGAAATACTGTCTCTGTGCTGAGACAAATATAGGCTCCATCCCAGTCAAAACTGAAGTAAAATACTTAGGTTTAATAATGTCCAAAGATAGAAATAAGGGAGAACAACTAAACATTGAAGGGAAAATTGACAGTATGAAAAGATCTCTCAACCATTGGCTCATGAGAGATCTCTCTATTATTGGCAGAATCTTATTAACAAAAGCGGAAGGGTTATCAAAATTAGTATATACCTGTCAATCTCTTTATGCCCCCCCCCCCCCCCCAAATGATTAAAAAGGTAAATTCAGTCATTTTTAATTTCATATGGAAGAATAAGACACACTACCTTAAAAAGTCTGTGATGGTTAAAGATTATAAACGTGGTGGGCTAAAAGCTGCTGATTTTGTGAGCTAGTTTCGGGAGGAAATTCATTGTGAAGTCTTAAAGCACTTATGTAAGTCGCTCTGGCTAAGAGCGTCTGCCAAATACTGTAAATGTAAATGTAAATTTTGAAGTTGTGATTGGTGTATTAAAGATAAACTGGATAAAAGTCTTTTTAACTCAACCAAATTCTATATGGTTTCAAATACCAAAATATATTTTTCAAAATGTTGGAGGATTAAAGTTTTTGTTAAGATGTGACTTTGAAATATCTAAATTACCAATCAAACTATCTGACTTCCATAAAGAAATACTGCTCTATTGGAAAATGATGTTCACTCACAACTTTACACCACATAGCTCCATCTTGTGGAATAGTAGAAGCATAGTAGAAAGTCTTTATTTAAACAAGAAGGGTATGACAAAAAAATCCTATATGTGACGGATTTGATGGATGAAAATGGTAATTTGTTACAAGTTAATTCTTTTATCGAAAAGCATAATCATGCTAATAACATCATATTGTATGTTCCAAAGACGGTATCTGGAAGATGGAACATGAACAAAAAAATTAAATAAATAACAAATTATACAAAATGAACTTTTCTGGAGATGACACCTTATCGTGGTGGAGGGGTTTGCATGTTCCAGTGATTTCAGGAGTTAAGTTGCCCGAGGCTTTATGCCCCTGGTAGGGTCACCCAAGGCAAACAGGTCCAGGGTGAGGAACCAGACGAAGTGCGGCTCATTATAGCCCTTATGATGAGTAAAAACATGAATTCACGTTTTCCCCCCCCGGACACAGGTCACCAGGGCCCTCCCCTGAAGTCAGGCCTGGGGCTGAGGCTCGATGGCAAGCGTCTGGTGGCCAGACCTGTACCCATGGGGCCTGGTCAGGCACAGCCCGAAGAAGGCAACAAGGGTCCCCCCTCCAATGGGCTCACCACCTGTAGCAGGGGCTAAAATATTCGGGTGCAATGTGAGTTGGGCAGTGGCCGAAAGCGGAGACCTTGGCGGTCCGATCCTCAGCTGCAAAAGCTGGCTCCAGGGACTTGGAATGTCACCTTTCTGGCTGGGAAGGAACCTGAGCTGGTGCACGAGGTTGTGGTTAGATACAGTCTGGTTCACCTCAATTCACGGCTTGGGCTTTGGAATCAGTCTCTTCTCTTCCACTCTGGAGTTGCTCGCAGGGAGAGGCGCCAAGCATGGGTGGGCATACTTATTGCCCCCTGGCTGGGTGCCTGCACATTGGGGTTTACTGTGGTGGATGAGAGGGTAGCCTCCCTTCACCTTCAGGTAGGGGGATGGGTCCTGACTGTTGTTTGAGCTTATGCGCTAAACGGCAGTATAGAATACCCACCCTTTTTGGAGTCCTTGGAAGGGGTGTTGGAGAGCGCTCCTCCGGGGGACTCTCTTGTTCTGTTGGGGGACTTCAATGCTCATGTGGGCAATGACAGTGAGACCTGAAGGGGCGTGGTTGTAAGGAACGCCCCCCGCAATCTGAACCTGAGTGGTGTTTTGTTATGTGACTTCTGTGCTCGTCACGGACTGTCCATAATGAACACCTTGTTCAAACAATCAGTGATCGACACTCTCTGGTCGTGTCATCAGACTTGCGGCTTGTGTTGTACACTCAGGTGAGGAGAGGGATGGAGCTGTCAACTGATCATCACCTGGTGGTGGGTGGTCAAGGTAGTCCTTGTCCAGTGGTACCACCTCCCAGAAAATAAAGTGAAGTGATTGGTGACATATCACATCACACGACAATGAAATGTGCCCTACACATTCAACCCATATCACATCACACGACAATGAAATGTGCCCCTACACATTCAACCCATATCTGACATCATAACACAGCATTAGGCAGCTATTATTTAGAGCCTGGGGAGCAACATATGGGGATAGTACCTTGCTCAAGGTTCTTTGATGGTACCTTTCTGACTTGGGATTTGAACCAGTAACCTTCCAGTCACAAGCATGCTTCCCTAATCAATATGCCACCAGTGCCCATAAAACACCACTTCAACTGTTTTGTGCCATATTTTTATACACAGGCTAAGCAATTTTATAACTAATGTAGTACACTAAACATTACATTGCTAGTCTGGCATAAATAAATCATCTTTATCCATGAGGGTCATTGAATTTATTGGAAGCTTTTCTATTTTAAAGTAATGATGTAGGTACTCAGTAGGCACTACAACACAGGGGGTTCATGCCCCACACACCTCAACCTGCCCCTTTCCATCCTCAAAAAACCAAAGCCTTACATCTATGCACATTATCCTAATATGTTCAGATTACATATTTCGCTTTATTCATCATTACTGAGTACCTAGAAACATAACTCAATTGTTTATTATCATACAAGTTTAGACGACTTGACATTGACCAGCTGTTACAATGTTAATCAATGTCTGATTGCCATTATTCTATAGCAATTACCCAATCTGGGTCATCATTTTCATCCAGCCCACATTAATGACACACATTGCTCAGACTGTCTGTGAAGATAGCAAACACATAAACAATAACACTCAGCGTTTCAGAAGTAAATTTGTGTATGGTAATATCAACATCACCACCGAATACACACATTTCAAATCATCACTAAGTCAAGCATACCTGATTCTTGGAGAAGTTTCATAGCAAGATCCTCATCTGGTTCACAGCCTCCTCTGTGGTCTGGATGTTGATTCTCCTTTCAAAATTAATTCAGCAAACTGAAGGGCATTGTGAGTATTTTATCAGGATGATAAGGGAGCATTAAAAATACACTAAATGTTACCCTCATGATAAACAAAATGTTTTATGTAATACTTTAAAAACTAGCTTAAAAATTAAAAACAAAAAATTAAAAACAGGTGACAGTCGTTTACTATTTGTATTTAATTTCAATGATAACATAACAGAAGTCCCTTGATCACTTAGTTTTACAGTAAGAATGCTGCATGACTCACTGTATCACTGATGTTCATGAGGCAGAGCACTGCAGGGCCACCTGGACACCAACCTTTTTTCCGCATGAATGCCCTTCAGAATTAAAATATCATTACAAAAATACTTTCTTGGTTACAAAATAACATGTCTGCATTTGAATGCATGTCTGGTGTCATTGTTATAGTTATGGCTGAATTCACCTTGTTGCGTCTGAGTATCTCTTTATATTTGCTGAAGTCTCTCCCATTGGGTCCAGAAAAACACACCTTTTCTCATATGGAGAGATCACCTGCAATGTTAGCCATAAGATGTGCATTACATGTTTCGGGTGGAGCTGTTTAAAATACTAAAGTTCCACTCTTTTATTTAAATGCAGAGTATGTAGGATCAAAAGCATCTGTAGAGCAAGCTTGGTGAGTGCTTTATGTTAAAAAAAAGGTCAGAGAACCTGACGCGTGTCAGAGACTCTAAAATATTTTATGTGACACAAGAAGTATGTACCTGTATAGCAATATTTGATAATATTTTACTCTTCCTAAGACCTTCTTCACACATACTTATCATACCTATAGTTATCTAGGGTAAAAGGCTTATTTCAATTCCAGTTAGTTTCACATGCATGATTTTGCATTTCTGTAGTTCCCATCATCAACTGCTTTTTGTAATTTGTATTTGAGAGTCTTAACTGACCTGAGCAAGTTTCAGCTGTGTAGCCGCAGTCGATCCAGATCGAAACAGCGGGCAAAGGGGCCCAATGGTAGACTTTGCTGGGCCTTCGGAATCTTCCAGAATCTTAATTTCCCTCTCTTATATCCCTGCCTCGGGCATTAAAGGCTTATTTATATTCCTCATTATTATCAGACATAACTCTAAAACCCCATCAGATTTATCAGAACTGAGGTACCAAAATTACCCATCTCAACTTTGTCCTCCAAATATTGTCATTGTGTGGGTGCTAAATAAATGGGCACAAAGTAGTGTGTAATGCTAATTATGTAGTGAAGTACTAATTAAAGGAAAATATTTTTTTAATACTCCTGTGCTCCCTTATAATTTGATTGGCTATCACCATGAGGGCTTCCAATTGGCTTGAAGTGAACCTTACATCTGATGCTTTTAAATTGAACTGATGCATCGAATCAGAAACTTAGTATTTTTTTCACAGCCAGGAATCACTTCAGAAAAATAAATAAAATAAGACACAGCCGGACTATCAAAACACACATGGGACACAGAGCAGAAAAATGTGTTCGTCCTCCTCAACAGTTAAAGACAAAAAAAAATGAATGTCAACAATAATAAACTTTACACCAAGGAATTGATTTGGATATACCCTTTATTTGTCAATGTGTTTGACTAATAAAGCATAAGCAAGTTTGATTTTTGAGCAAATATACAGATGATATACAGAGAATTTGCATCTGGAATTCTCGTGCTACATCACATGAACAAATATTCTTTCCCTCTTTTAAAGATTAGGCAGATTAGGTTGTAGTAAAAAAAAAAAACACTATATTGTAACGATATTTCAAGAAAACATAAACAACATCTGCAAAGTGTATGAATGCTCCTGTTAGTCTAGTTTTCCTGAAATGTGTAAGAAAAGCCTTCAGCTATTCAGCAGTGTTTGGTATTTATAGTGTCCCCTTTGCAACTGCCACTGGAGAGACCTTTCGTGTTGCAGCTGCGGATTCGAGAGCGTTGACCGGCCTTGCAGCTTGACCAGGGAGACCAGCAGTTCCAATTTCCTTCCTGGATAACATTTCCTACTAAAACAAAATCTAATGTGAAAACATTGCAAGGAAAGATGTAGGATCGCCAACCTGTACAAGTAAGGCGATTGACAACTGTGGATATGGACACAGAACAGGAAATGATGATTACTCATCTGGCCCCATGATATAATTAGATAAAGTGACATACCCTCCAGTAAGTCAGACTTAAGTGTCTGACATGCCAGTCCCTCAAACTGGGGTGTGCACAGACACAGGCACCGGCCGTCAATCATTGCCACTGTGCCTCCATTCTGGCAGGGCTGACACTTGCACACACTATACTCAGCAATGTAATCTTCAGTCGCTCTCTCTATGTTGCTTTTCTTGGTTTCAGCATGGGGCACATTAACAGGAATCAGAGACAAGATAGGCTCCGGCTGTCGGTAAAGGAAAATAGTAAATACACATCCATCTGTCATGCACTAGGAAAGCAAAGGCAAACCAGCGGCAATGACAATGCATTTGACTTCCTCAGGCCAAATTTTTCATTTATTGTTCAATGAGGAAACTATGTTAAGTCACACTTCATTTTATTGTATTCATACTTGACTGGAGAGCAGAACTGGTGCATCATGAAGTGATTTAGCCCACTGAACGTAGGCTTCCGCATCCAGCACACCAGTTTTCTCTATTTTAGTCTTCAGGAAAGTAGCAGCTGTGATGGTCCCTCCATTGATGAACGTCACCACCTTGTCGATGAGTGCATCATCGCTTCCGGTCTCTATGTGGAAGAGCCAGGTAGGGGAGGAATATTTCTCAAATAGTGTTCAGTTGGATGGTTCTCTTGCCACCCAAAGAGACAACGTGGTAACTTTTCATTGATGAACTAACCATTTCCGGAAACTCTCACTTTTTCACAATTTCCCGTTTCTAGTTTCACAGTGGTATCAGCCTCGAGTTTAACAAAGAGGTCAAGGTTAAGGCACTCCTGGATTTTCTTCTCTGTCATTTCTGGAATGAACAAAATATTGAAAAGTGCTGGTTTGATGACTTAAGATTTCACATCCGTTTGAAATGAACCAGGGTAGCTTAGAAAAAAATTCTGTAATATTCCATGAAATACATCTTTTTTAAACCACTACTGTTCTTCAGCAATACTGCATGCAAATTCATGTTTATATATTTATGTCCAATAATATAGCATAATAAGCCAAAACAAATATTACAGTACAGTGGTACCTCAGAACTCAAATTTAATCCGTTCAGAACTCCTGATCAAATCCTAAAAAGTTCGAGTTGTGATCGAATTTTACCAATAAGAAATAATGGAAAAACAAATAATTGGTTCCCGGCCCCAAAAAATTACACCTAAATATATTTTTTTAGCATTTAAACACAAAATGAACTGGATAAAACAAGAACAGCATATACTGTACTAAACACATCTAAGCACATTTATAAAAACAGTAATTTTTAGAGTAAGAAAATAAATGTATCCAAACAATGTGTCCTGCCCCAATCGTCTGCTCCTTCCGTGTGCCATGCCCCCTCGTTAACCCCGCGTGGAATCCCCGTGTAATCAGCTGTTTCTGTTTGTTGTCATTAGTCCTCTGTATTTCGTCCGTGTTTCAGTTTGTTTCCCCAGTCTGGTGATTGCATTGTCTGTCTGCGTTTTGCCTGCCTTACATGTAATTAAACCACGCATTCCCCAATACCTTGATGCCTGTGCCTTTGTCTCAGTTCCATTCCGTCCCCGCTCGGCACGATAATATTTTTATAATTAAATGTATTAATGGTTTATTATTAATATTAAATTATTTTTATTTAAAAATGTATTTTATATAATGATAATTACTGTCTATCATTGTCTAAATGTATTTTTTCTCTCTAAATATATGTATTCAGCCAGTGCAAACATGCAGGATGCTATCACAGTGAATGCTAGGCTGAGACTGAAGCTATACCCTTTATTTCCACTGAGAGACGTGCCGCGTGATTCATTGCCCCACACGTTCAAGTTATCTTAGCTCGGTGTTCACGGTTTGACTTCTGAGATTCAGATTGAGTCCTAGCTAATTTTTTTTTAAGAAATTCGAGAAACTCTAATGAGTTCGAGAACTGAGGTACCACTGTATATGGTAACAGTCTAAAGTACTAGAGTATACTTCATATGTAATTAATAAGATTATAAAACTGTGATTTTTCAGTCAGCATACTTGTTGTCTTCATGACTTCCTTGTTTATGACATAGACAAGTTCATATTCGCCGCCTGACTTTCCAGACATTGCATAATGTGTTCCATAATCTTCCAAGAATCTGAAGTATTCCCCCTTGTTGTACTCCACTGGCAAATAGGATATGTCATTTAGAAAGATTTCTGTCAACATGGGATCTCTTGACCTCATTCTGAATGTGCTCAGCTGAGCCTTGCCTTTAACTCGCATAAAACTCCTGTGCTGAAAAGAGAAAATAAATCAACACGTTGCTTAAAAGATTACCTAAAAGGTAGCAGTCAGTTTAATTACATCATATGCTTGTCTTCCATTGAAGTGCTGAAAGTTCGCTGAAAGATTATTGTGTAGTTAGACATTTGAATTGTCAAAAAGGTGCCTCTGGGTTTCATGTATTATGTAATGTGTGAGGCTGGTTCAGTAGGTGGAATTGTTTGAATCTTATCTGTATTCTCTATGTGTAGAGTGTCACATAGGTTTCCTTCCAGAACACAAAGACATGCAGTTAACTTAATTGGCGGCACTACATTGCTATTAGTGTGAGTGACCTGCAATGGACAAGCATCCCACTCAAGGTGTACCTCAACCATTAAGGGTGCACAAGCAGTCCCTGGGTTAAGAGCGGACAACTCATTCTTACAAACAGACAAAAATTTTTGTACTAAAAATTTGAGTTGAATACAATGGTTTGTAATAACGAAGGTATGCACTATGTTTAAACCCCTAAAAAAACATTGCACAACCTCAGCTGTTCGTCGGCTTGAGGTACAGTACAGTATGAAATTACTTTTGTATTATTATAATATACTGTATTATTATTTTGCCAACTTATCTACAAATTTGATTTCAAGACAGACATAGGGAATAGATCTTGTTCGTAACCTGGGAACTGCCTGTACCCCTTTGCTCCCTCCAAGAAATCCTGAACAATATTGCCCACAAGTCCTACTCGGAAGATCTGAACAGGGAGTTGGGGAATCATAACTATGACTTGACGTCTGTTCAGTTGGTTAAGTCAGAGCAAACTGGAGGTGATAAGAAAGCTACATTTGTTTTTCTGTATTTTTTGTTCCTCCAAGGCCAAAATGCATTGGTGGAGTTAATTGAAGTTTTCATAATCCCTTGCTCAAACAGCAGGAGTTTTGCAACATTTGCAATTTATTACTTTCGAAATAGACTTAAATAAGGGCTTTCTATGGAGGAGTGTAAGAATAACTGAAATATGTACAACATATTTAGAATGTTATTGCTTCCACTAGGATTAACATGATCACGGCGCAATGTAATCATGATTGTTTGACACAATAATCACCAGATTATTCCACCAAATTGTCGGCTTAACTAAATGTCTGTATAGTACCGTAAGGTCTGCCTCCGGACAAATGTCTCACCCGTCATCTAAAGCCCTGAAGCCGGTTGCACAAAACTCGTTAGGTTAAGATTTTCCGAGTTAAGTCCGAGTTAAGTTTTCTTAAAATAAAGTCTATTGCACAAAAAAAACCTTATTTTTTCTTTAAGGCTTCAATAAAATGTTCACCTAAATACAATGGTACCTTGGAACACGAAAATAATTCGTTCCAGACGGCTGGTCGAGTTGCGATTTGGTCGAGGTCCAAGTCGAATTTCCCCATAAGAAAATTAATTTAATCCGTTCCAGACCGCCCAAATGTTTGCCTATTTAAACTTATCTACTTACCTACCTAATGATAAAAAGCATTCACAATCAACATAAAACTAATACACAGATGAAAAGACACACACACAAAAGCAATAAACATAAAATAAATGACAATCGCATACTCCGAAGCGAGAGCAGACAGACATGCACCACAAAACCTAGTATACGGTCCTCCAACACCACTTCGCGCTTCGACTTTCGCGGCTTCACTCTATCGCAGTTTTTTGATCGAGACAATGAAAATTATACATCACTATGCATAGGAAGCATCTTTGCTCTTCGTAATTAAATGTACAATAAAAACAATACGATATTTATAACATCTAATATTTCTTATTTTCATTTTTTTTCTAATATTTTGGGTAATACGAGTGTAATTGTCATGACCTGCCTGTCCGATCCTCTTGTGTGCCACGCCTCCTTATTAACCACATATGCAACCCCGATTGTGACCAACTGTTTTCTGTCAATTTGTTTCAGTTTGATGTCTGTGTCAGTGTCTATAACCCCAGGTCTGTTATTGACGTTTTGATGTTACATGTTCCTGTGTCCTGCATTTCCAAATAACCCCTTCAATCCTGATTCCTCGTCTCCTCGTTCCTGCTTCCATGTCCAGCAGTCATAAAGTAATGGCGACCAAAGGGTGTTATTTCATGTCTAGAGGGCTCAAATAATGTTAAAACCCGTATTTAGAAGGTCATAAACAGGTTTCCAAAGCTCTAACTACGAAAATATTCGGTTTATAAATAAAGAATCCTATTGTGGAATTTCACCTATTGCGGGTAATTATTAGACTATAACTGCCACGATTAACGTGGGACCACTGTAATTTCATTTTTAAGTTCTACAATTACTCTCAACACTTTCCTCATTGGTTTGCTGCTGTGACTGCAAACTTTCTTATAGGGCCCATGATTATTGTATCACTAAATGTACTGTAGATAACAAGAAATAACTGAACACAGGAACACAGCTTTCACACCTTCAAACTCAGTCGGGAGGTGAGACTGAGAGTGATCTGAGGGCATCAGAATCCCAGTAGGACCATTTTCCTTTGTGTTGTAGGGGCTCCTACCTTTTTTAAACAGAATTCATTCTCTCTTACCTATGCTCATGCGTGCAGGGTGTGGTGATCAGGCATGCCTAAGCGGGTTATGGGCTTTTTGGTGTTTAGGCACGCTGAAATAAATACGCCTGTTTTTTTGGGCTTTACCTGTGGTAACTGCCACTTTCCTTTTTTCTGCTGCACCGCAGCTCCATTACGGTGAGCCCAGTGTTTTGGTGCATTGCTTTTTGCTCCAACCATGCTCACGAATGCAGATGCGCTCAAACTCCCAGAGTTCTGGTGCAGCCAGGCAGCAGTTTGGTTCGTGCAGGTGGAAGCTCAGTTCGCCTTGCACAGTATTACGGAGAACGCAACTAAATATTATTACGTCATTGCAACACTGAACAGCTCTACGGCAGCTAGAGTGGTAAGTCTGCTGCAGAACCCTCGGGAGGCAAACAAAGTACCTTAAAGTCTCTGTTGCTGAGCACTTACGAGCTTTCTGAGACAGAGCGTGCTCCGATTGCTTGCGCTGCCCAGGCTGGGCGATTCATGGCCCTCAGAGTTGATGGATCACATGCTAGCTCTCCCCATCAGTCCTGCTTTATTTTCAGGGAGCTTTTCCTACAACAGCTGCCCTTGGACGTGCGGGGGGCGTTAGCTAACCTCCCGCTTAAAGATTGTAGGGATCTTGCTAGGGAGGCCGACAAAGTACACACCACCAGGCTGGCAGCTTGTTCAGCTGTGTGTGTTCGGAGCTCGGATAGCTCCCCGCCGCATGCTAATGCTACTGTCTCAGCCGCACAGCGGAGCGGTATACCAGGCCTCTGCTTCTACCATGTGCGGTTCGGTGACAAAGCAAAAAAATGCACCATCCCTTACCGTTTTAAGGGGATGGGAAATGCACGGGCTGGCGATCATTAGCAGCAGCGTATGCCGACCATTCTTGCAGCCTGCTCTTCGTCTTGGATGCTGTGTCTAGCCACCGTTTCCTCTACAACACGGGCACACAGGTCAGTGGATGCATGCTCCGGGACGTAGGGCCCGACTTTGGGGGGCGCTAATGGCAGCAGTATTCTGACTTATGGCACTCGTGTTGAGGCAGTCTGTTTTGGTGGCCAGCAGTTCCGGTGGAGTTTTGCGGTGGAGAAGGTGTTCACCTTCCTTCTGGGCGGCGATTTTTTATGCGCTAACAATCTGCTGGTGGACATAAAACACCAGTGCCTGGTTGATGCCAGGACTTTCCATTCAGTGCTGTGCTCGTGCAGCAGGGCTGGTTCATCTCAGCTGTCTAGTGCCTTGGGGGCAAATGACACCCTCTCCCGCCTGCTTGCGGAGTTCCCAGACCTCACCCGGTGCACCTTTACATCAGTCACAGCCAAGCATGGTATTAAACACTACATTGTCACGACAGGGCTGCCCGTCCATGACCGAGCCTGATGCCTCGATGCGGGTAAATTGGCCATCGCTAGGTAGTTTGATGCATTGGAGAGTCTCGGTATTGTTTGAGGTTCCAGCAGACCCTGGGCCTCCCCTCTGCATATGGCAATTTCCGCCGGCTTAATGACACCGCAACCCCAGATCGCTTCCTGATCCTCATCTTTGGACCCTTTTTGAGCATCTGAGCAGTCATGGGTTAATAATCAAAAAAGTGCCAGTTTGGTTTGTCCTCCATAGACTTCCTTGGCTACCGCATCACGGGCGATGGGGCATTTCCTCTCCCTGCCAAAGTGGAGGCCATCTCAGCATTTCCGCAGCCTGCTACAGCTAGGGCCCTGCAGGAGTTCCTGGGCATGGTTACTTTCTATCACCGCTTATCCCACGGGCTGCCCAGCTGCTGCGCCCGCCGTATGAGGCTCTCAGGCGTAGGATGGCCAAGCAGGTTCTTGAGAGGACTGCTGAGCAGACCCAGGCTTTTATAGCTACCAAGCTTGGCAAACGTGACCATGTTGGCCCATCCATTGTCTGATGCTCTGGTCGCGCTCACCACTGATGCCTCAGACTACACTGTGGGGACCATGCACAAGCAGTTCATGAAGGGTGCCTGGCAGCCGCTGGCCTTCTTCAGCTAACAGCTCAGGCTTAAGAACTTCTTAATCTGTACTTGGCTGTGCATCACTTCCGGTTCCTCATAGAAGGCTGCCCAATCATGGTTTTTGTAGACCACAAACCCCGGATGTTTGTGATGGCTAAGACATCGGATGCTTGTCAATAGTGGCAGCTCTCTTTTATATCGGAGTTCATGACTGACATCCAGCATGTGGCAGGGAAGCATAACCAAGTTGCCGATTGTCTCTCCTGCTTGTTGGCAGGTACTGTGCACTTGGGAGTGGATTATGCTCGATTGGCAGCGGATCAGTGGGTCGATCTGGAACTACAAGCTTATAGGACCGCAGTCACCAGTCTGCGGATGGCAGATGTTCCATTCCTTGACTGTGGCGCCAACCTCCTGTGTGACATCTCAACCGGTCTGCCAGGCCTATAGTTAACGTTGTCACACCCTCGAGGTGGTGCACAGGCTTTCACACCCAGGCAGACGAGCAACTCAGCATCTGATGGCCACCGAGTTTGTCTGGCATGGGCTGCAAAAGAATGTCCATAGATGGGCCACCTCCTGAGTTCAGTGTCAGCGTGCTAAGGTGCACCATCATACCAAAGCAATGCAGGCGCCTTTTGTCATGCTTGAGCATGTACATGTGGACCTGGTCAGGCCTCTTACCCCTTCCTTGGGTTTTACTGACTTGCTAACAGTGGTGGACAGGTCTTCTCAGTGGCCAGAGGCCATACCTTTGTCATCCACCACCACAGCAGATGTGGCCAGGTCTTTCATCGGTGGCTGGGTGTCTTATTTCAGGGTTCCGTCTGATGTGTTTTTGGACCGTGGAGCCCAGTTCACCTCTGAGCTCTGGGCTGCAGTGGCCCAGGTTTTGGGGGTTTCCTTCCATCGTACCACAACCTACCGGTGTTTTCACTGCTCCCTGAAAGCTGCTCTTCGGGCCAGCCTCAGGGACGGCGGCTGGGTGGACAGGCTTCCCTAGGTTTTGTTGGGCCTCCGGACCGCTCTCAGGCCGGACCTACAATCCTCGTTGGCCGAGTTAGTCTACGGGCAGACTGCAGATGCCAGGGGACTTCCTGCCCAGCACCACAGCCCCTTGGTGCGCTGAACGCCAGCACTCCACTCTGCGGGATTTTGCTGGGGCTTTCATTCCGGTGCCCACGACTCACTATGGGGTTCCCCCGACACGTTCCAGAGGGTAAGACCTGCATATGTCTTTGTCCGCCATGATGCTCATCGGGTCTGCTGTGGCCACCTTATGATGGGCCCTTCCATTTACTATAATCTGGGTTTTTGACACTGGACATTAGGGGCAAGCCAGACCGGGTTTCGGTGGATCGTCTGAAGCCTGCCAAAACTTAAGGTACCTCTGACTATACCTTAACCAACAAGTTCATAGCAATAAATGAAGAAAATGAAGGCATCCTGAGAAGAGTGTCCTGCAACTGAGAGTGCCCAATGAATAAGATTTATTATGATAAATTAATTTTATCTGACCGACAGTCAATTTATGATTTTATTTATATTTAATATTTTGATTATTAAGTGCTGGCAAGTTTCACCCTGAGCACCACTAATATTGGAATCAGTTAAGGAACAAATTTTCCGAAGCAGAAATATGTAGACACATGCAAAAATGCATTTCATGTAATTAAGATACAACAATAATTCTATCTGCTCAATTTTTCCTCTACTCTTTTCCCAGTACTTCCGTGTATCTCCCAAGTTAGCGCAAGTGCTTGTCGTAAACCATCTACCAAAGTTTATCGTTCCACTCAGATATCCTTAGTCAAGGGAAAAGTACCTACTTTTAGAGTAAACAATACTGGAGGGGGAACCGTCCACATCTTCATTAGATAAGTTTGTAATAGGGACAAAATCTGGCTTTTAAATTTTTATATTCGGCAGATGAATAATACGTTGCATTTCATCATTGTCATTAAACGTACATTAAAATCACGTTTTTTGTTTTAGTCGTCATCACGTAAAAAACCCATCAACATTTTTGTCAACAAAATTAATATTGGAGGCGATAACAGGTATCGCAGCAGGGCAAGCAAACAAATGTTCTCCATGGAAACTGTACAATATTATTGCTGTAAAATGTCTTTCAATGCAGTAAATCCCATATGACTTTTCCCCAACTAAGAAAACCTTTTAAGGGATTCTGTGCAGCACACTTAACCAAATCTATAAGCTAAAGAAAGCTAAAGAAAAACTCATACTTAAGGGGAAAACTTAAGGTGTTTTGCGTAACCAGGCCACTGGTGATTATTGTACATATGGTATATATATATAATCACAATTATATTACGAGGTGGTCATGACAACCCTACTTTCAACATCTTGTTTCAAATTTATATTAGCTTACTATTTTGATACATACCTTAACAGTAGAATATCCACTGACAGCTTTTATGGTTTCATTCTTTTGATTTTTATAAATCATATTCACAGAAGTGCTACTATTCGATTCAGTTTGTAAACTGTCTGATTCAGTTGTGAATTTGAAAGAAAGTTCAGCTTTTAGCGACTGCGTATTTTCCGTTAAAATTTCCTTCAGAAGAGAATTGGCTTCATTAAATACTTCCCTTGAAATCTGTTCATCTGCAACGGTCTGGACAAAACATTTACTGTTTAGCATGTGATTCATTAGGCGAACAAAGATAAGCTGAAGAGCAAAATGACTCGTGGCAAAACAGATTATAATGACATAATTCAACATCATACATATATATATATAAATGGGTGCCACAAGTGTAATGCAGAAAACGATAACTTTCAATATCTTAATTATTACAAAGCAAGTAGCCAAAAGAAACAAAAAAGCTGAACAGATAACCCACCACATAGTCCAAAGTGGCTACATTCCAAGGGAGGCGATGGTATTTTAATGTGTTTGTGTCCTTCACTCGTCTGCACAAGCCATTAAACAATTCATTGTCAAAGGCATTGCTTCGTGGGTCTGAACCGAAGATGTTGATGCTGTTTAAACAGAGGAACATAACTATCCATCCATATTCTATACCCGCTTATCTTGCTGGGTCACAGGGGGTCCAGGGCCTATCCCAGAAGCAATGGGCACAAAGCAGGAAACAACCCTGGGACTCGGGAGCAGGCATGGTAATGAAATAGAAGGGGTTTATTGAACTTAAAGAACAAATACAGGAAATAAACGGGATCGCAATGGATCCAAAATAGGAGAACAGGAACAAGGGAAGACACTGGCAGCACACAGGTTTGATATCAGTGATGGGACTGAGAAGCACTTTTATAGAAGATTGACGAGGAAGCAAATGAGAGGCATCTGGAGTGATTAACACACGGGCAGGGACCAGAGATAAAACAAATGAGCGCCAGGCTTGCCTTGTTAGGGCCATGCCAGGGAAGAGACAGGGAGGCCAGGTGGATGTGGCAGGCTGGACGTTACAGGAACTTACCCATATCCAGCCGTTCTACCCAGCTCAGATAGCTCCAGCTCCTGTTTTCCACAGGGTGCACGATGAACTTCCTTACAGGTGTCTTCATCAGAGAAATCTCCACAATCATTGTCCCCGTTGCATACTAGTCTATTTTTAATGCACAGTCCTTCAATTAAAAGGACATAATAAACATAATTGTCTTTATATCATATGGATTTTTTTATTGCAATCTGACGTTCATGCATCATACCAAACAATAATACGAAAGTCAAATTTTTATCTATCAGAAAATTGTAGCTAGCTTCAATAGTAGCCATTGTTGATAAAATCAGATGATGCTTATCCCTGTGAACCATGTTCAGTTGTAATGATTGTGTTCTCATTGTATTCGTAAAAATATTGTAAAAATAATTTAATCTATAGTTCATATACCTATAAATTTTAAAAGGTGGGCTGTTTCAAAGCAGAAAGTAAAACGAGTAAAATAAGTAAAAGATCAGAAGATGGGGATAAAAATATATGACAGGATTGGGATCCACCAAATTGGATAAACGAAGCAAAGGATCTACCATACTCCAAGGGACATTCTGAGGGAGCCATGGGAGATTTCATTAAAAGAATGATGAATTTCTCCATGTTGCATTAATATCACATGCTTTCCCATCAAACTCTACAGTGCGATGCATTCTTTCACTAATGTTTGGTAACTTGACTAGATAGCTAGGTGCTTGATTTTATACACCTGCATCAATGGGACTGAACGAAACATCCAGATTCAATGATTAAGATGTTTGTCCCAATACTTTTATCCATATGATGTAGGTCTATGCTATTTTAGAGTAGAATATACCGCATATTCATTTATTTGGATTGACAGTTAATGTACCTGAGTCGCACTGAAATTCAGTTTCTGAACAAGGATGCTTTATTTCCTCCTCACAGACATGATCTGTTTTGCAGGCCTTCCAATCTCCTAGGCGCTGGTTGCATGGTTGGCCATTGAATTGCCCAAAAACATCTATGCTCCTGGAGCGGAACTTAAAACGGAGAACCCAACTGGTTACATATTCCCATTATAATCATGGATTTTTTTCTCCCAAATACTCTGAATTTCACATGTTTTTCTACAATAATCTTGCATCTCTTAGGCTTCTAGGATGTCTGGTGAACATTCATATGTTACAAGCACTCACCATACGTTTGGAACATGGATCACACCCGCTCCACTCACTCCAGGGGCTTATTTTGCAGTCGACCACAGCAGGGGCATTAACTTCCCTCACCGTCCGTTTGCTGGTACTTCCACCACTGGAGCAGAGACAAGGTCCACCGAGTCAGCACAATGAGTTTAACTTATGCCTCATTTTTCTAATCATCATTTAATCGTTTTTGGTAACCACAAAATGATTAAAAGTTTGGTAATTATTTGAGAAATCTGTATGTTCCGTTGCACAGTATACGGCAAACTCATACTCCTGGTCATTCCTGGTGCCAACGGTGATTTGTAGAAAAATGCAGAAGGAAACATAGAAAGCTGTTGCAGTCCTCATGATGGGGGCACAAAGTGTAACACCAGATAACCAGACTTGTGCTCCAATACTTTAACAAAACTGTCTATTAATGATTGATGGGGGGGGGGGGGGGGGCAGCTGCATAAAAAAGT
>JABFEB020000113.1:13236685-13256284 GCA_019775895.2 Stomatorhinus ivindoensis
AAAACCCGCGAAGTCGTGAATCCGCGATAAGTGAACCGCGAAGTAGCGAGGGATCACTGTACTTTTCTTTTTTTTTTAACCGTTCAACTAGAGGTCGGCCGATATATCGGACCAATATCCGAGTGCACTACGCCGATTTACAGACAGGCACGTCTGCGGGCAGCCCATTGTCATTGTTGCTGTGGAACACGTGACCCATACTGCTTTGTGCAGGACCCCAGCCAAAAGTTTTGGAAGAGTCCTGGATGAAAATATTAAGACTTATATTCGGATCTTTCAGTGACTTGTTTGACTGGTTTGCTATTTAATGTTGCTTTAAAATAAAACGCGAATTACGCTATCAGGAACTGGGGTAATAATGAGCCTTCAACCAACTGTATTTTACCGGTAACGTAAAGGATAATTGATTCTGACAGTTTTGCATGCGTGTTGGTGGGCTCGCAGACGTTTTTTTTTATCGTTAAAAATCATTTTAATTATTGCCATATCAGCCCGATGTTATCAGTTATGTTTTGTTCTTGTGTCGGAGAGTTTCACTCTGTCTGTGTGTGGGGGGAGCAGGCAGCTCTCAAACATTGCAGCGTGTGTGAGAGTTGAGTTACTCTGCCCCGATCACAGACAGCGCCGTCTTCGGAGAGACAGCTGCTAAGCATGCATGGCCGAGAAAACTGTTCGAAAGCGTGGTTACCATTCGCTTGAGCTGAAGCTGACAGTGGTTCTCCTGTGCAACCTTTTTTTGCATTTGAGACCGGAGATTCGAACAGTGTGTCAGACGTCTAGTTAAAAAGTCCATGGCTTTGCGCAGTTAGTTTCCTCATTAAACATGTATGTCCTTTATACGGGCTTATACGTCGACAACATCACAATAACTAGGGGCATGTGTTATCCTTGCATACAAAGCTGTGCAATACGACAGTTATATTATTTTCTGCGATCGCTAGATTCTGATTGTGAATTTGGCTGGTAAGTTATCTGCTAACAACATGTTAGTGAAAAGTTTTTACAGTTTGTACACTACTCCTCATACCATGATGCACTTAGTTAATAGTGTTTTTCCTTTGAAAATGTATTAGTGTAATTGTTTTAATGTGCATGGAACTGTAGAATGTATTGAAGATGAAGGTACTATAATAAAAATGCTAACCTTGCATTTTTTTTCTTCTGTTTTAGTAATTTCTGTCTGATGGTTGAACAAAGATCTAATCCTGCATGGCTGCATTTCACCAAGCCAACACCAGGAAAAGCCATGTGCGATATCTGCAGCAGACTGGTGAGTTTGGGAGCTGAAGATGGAGTTTGCTACTAAAGAGATTCCGATGCTGCCATTTTTATTTTTTATGTTTGTTGTTTACAAGTTGTATTGTGTTTTTGTTACGTTTATATTTAAATTTACACAAGTCAGTATTCAATAAATGCTAAGTCGAGAAATTTTGTGTATCGTTTGTTGTTATTAGTGTGATTTTTTTTAATCATGCAAATAGAGGGGAAAGTAGAGCCCAAAAAATATCGGCTGACCCTGACTCCTAAATATCGACATCGGCTATTGAAAAACCCATATCATTCAACCTCTACATTCAACTCAGTCCACCCATCCACCCACATATCTTCTGGAATCACTTATCCTATTACAGGAAGTGTATGGTATGAGTGTTACAACCCCAGTCATCATTGTTTTGCAGATCCGGTCTTCCTAGCTGGTTGGGTATGTCTATAGGTATGTCTTTGTATTCCTGATCCTGCCCACAACTACATCAGCATTCCTCTATTTCCCAATTGGCTGATTCCTGACATGGCACTTCCTTTTATAGAAGACCTGCCAAGCACTGAAGTGAGAGACCATTACTTTGAATTTGTCTCATTCTTTGTTGTTGTAAACTTCTCTGTGATCATAAGTGTTTGACCATTTTGATTATGCTGAACCCTCATGCATTTGATTGCTTAGCTCTTTTCTGTAAATATCCATCCATTTTACAAACCACTTATCCTACTGGGTTGAAGGGAGTCCAAAGCCTATCCTGGAAGCTATGGGCACAAAGTGGGGAAAACCCTAGGATGGGGGGCCATCCCATTGCAGGGCACATTAACACATCAGTCACACCTATGGACAATTTTAGTAATTAGCCTCAGCATGTGTTTGGACTGTGGGGGGAAACCAGAGTACTCAGAGGAATCCCCATTACAAGGGGAGAAAATGCAAACACCACACACATGGAACTCAGGTGGAGACTGGTCCCAAAGGTGTGAGGCAACAGTGCTAACCACTGCACCACCATGCAACCCCTTTTCTATAAATATCATGTATATATTTGTAATTATTGTATACATTTTGTAGCTAGAAAGTATGGATTGCAACAGAATTCAGTATGATTTATTTTCTTCCTATTTATGATAAAATATGGAGTTAGGGAACTTTTGTGTATTTTTATTGCCTTTTAATGAAAGAGGGAAACAAGGCAATGGTCTTGTTACACTTTTTTATTGAGCTGGACCCTACATGAGGATGTAACATGTAGGCTAGAAACACAATCACAGATTAAGGACAATTTAGAGACACCAATTCACCTAATTTCATGCGTTTGGACTGGAAAATCAAGAATCTGGAGCAGAACCACTGAAACGTGGAAAGAACATTTGTCAATATGCACATGGGGTGAGATTTGACAATGCACTGCTGAAAGTAAGAGGCCGGAGTACTACCCTCTGAATCACCATGTGTCCCCATTCAACAATAATTAAGATAATTTCACTTTGAAAGCTCTCTCTAGCCTGACTATGAAACTACTTCAAACACAACTGGAAGAGAGACAGCACACAATGGGGGAAGCATGTCTTATGATATAATGCTTGCACCTGAGTGATGTGTGGCTTTGTGGTTTTGGACTCTGTACCCTTAATCAGAAGGTTAGCTATTCAAATCTCATGACTGGAAAAGTGATTTCACCATTGGGCCCTCGAATGAGGCCCTTAACTACAATTGCTTTAGGGATTAGCTGACCCTGCTTACTCAGTTGTATGTCACTTTGAATAAACAGATCTGCTAAATTAATGTACTTTGTTCGTATTTTTCCTCAGCAGTATCCCAAGAAGCCCTGCATTTCTCCTGATTATCATAGTTTAGCTTCTGGCAACATTATTGTTGAATGGAAGTGCTCTAGATCTTTCAAAATTGCTGACAGACTAGCTTTATATGACTAGCTGTATCCTTCTATGGTTTGCCCACCCTCTCTGGCGGCCATTCAAATAGAGCTATCCAGACTAGACATGTGAGGAGATGGGTGGCCTTTTTTTTCTGCTGTCAAAAATGTTCCAGAAGTAAATACAGCAGTGGTTTCATTTGCACCACCAGCAAGCAAGGAGTGAGTCATGGGGGAAATGAAGAACAAGTGAGAACAGTGAGAACTAGCCCAGCTGTGAGTTTTTGGGTTCAATTTTAGTATGTGCTCAGTTGACACATCCTGTTTTTATTAAAGCTATTTTTTTTTTTTGCTTTTATAAAATTGATTAATCATTCGTGTTGCTACACCAAGCCTAAACAGAGGCTTATTACTAAGATATGCTACGTTTGTATGTGTTGGGAAGTTGTAGTTATACTCTCCTTTTCTCCCGTATGACAGGAAATAAAAGGTGAATGAGTGCTACTAGATGCAGAATTGCAGAAAAACATGTTTTTTTTTTGCTTCAGTTTGTCATCCTTAATAGCTTGACATGAGTAACAAAACATTATGCTAATGTATAAAAATAGCCACTGAAAACATTTTAAAAAGATTATTAAATCTTCTTTTGGTTTTAGTCATTGAAATTCAAATACAAGTAAATCGTTTAGGTCCCAAAAGGATAAAATGTTTGTGTTTAAGCTCCCAGACATTTATGCTGAATTAACAGTAAATGGTCCTTTAAACAAAACATATGTCAAACATGTTTGGGCTGCCAGAATGAACAATATGGACAATGACCTTCCTTGACCTTCCCTTGACCTTCTCTTTGTTTCATACAAAAAAGTGTCAGAGTCACAAAAAAAACCACTGATACTCTTGGTAAATATTGTATCCAAGACGGGATTAAGTGCTGATGTCACTTTTTTGCACTTCAGCTTCCTCTAGGCATGTCCAGGAAGAGTAAGGGAAAGTAATGTGCTGTCTCAGTCAATGTTGCATTTCTCATGAAAGATTTCCTGTTTTTTTGCACTCAACTTTTGAAACACAGTTGGAAAATCATTCTACATTCCATGCTGATGGGATATAGATGACAGAAACCTCACAGACAATGGTAATTACATTATTTAGCAAAAAAATTATGATTATTATTTTTTTTATTTTATACTTAAATTATGTACAGTTCTTGAACACATTCCTTTTAAATAAGAAATACATACAGTGTTACCTTTACTATAAAATATTCTGTAACTCTGTTGAGAGACTAGTGAGAGAGGTAAGGGAGAGAGATTTTTTCCTTGAAATCTTATCCATGAAAATTTTTATGTTGGCATCAAAAGATACAGAGAACAGGACAGAAATGCCATCCTCTTCTAATACAATATTGTGCAAAATTTACAGGCATCAAAAGCTATTTATCTCAGTAGTAAGTTTATATGTGCTGAAAAACACATATAAAATAATAATATTTTTAAAAAATTATATTAGAACTTATGCAAAATAAGAGTAACAAAAACTTACACCAACAAGGTGATCATTTAAACCTAATTTTCTATGACTACCTAAGACTTTCTCACAGAATTGTATCTTGTATTGTGTTCATTGTGGCTCTCCTATTTGATATCAGCCTGCCATTTGCTTTCTTTTACCTCCAAAGGTACAGCTAAGGCCTTTTCTAATACACTTCTTTTCAGATGGTGACTTTAAATGGAGGTTTACAGTATCAGTAGCACCAACAGCCAGGCTGGTGTTTCTGTTACTGTTGCTAACCTGGCAAGCAGCTAAGGTAGCTTAAACCTGCTTTGCTTGGTGCTTTCAGCACAACACTAGTTTCTTGGTTGTGGTGCAAAAGAGCTGGAATATCATGTGATTTCCTTGAAATTCCAGAACAAGAATATATCGTATTCCTCTTTAAACCAAAGGGACTAGCGCTAGTTCTGTTTGATTAAATCCATCAAATGAATTAAAAGTGCAACACTGATGTGATTCTCATGGGATACACTGTGCAATGGCCAACTGCTTTTAATTAACTAAGGTGGAGGTATCTGTTGTCATTTGCCACACAAGGAAATATGATAGTCTGAAATTGAAATTAACGTGGTTGGAACAAGTACCATAACTTGATTTTGAAGGACAGGCTTTATATATATTTTTATGTTTATATGTTAAGTATGGCTTCAATATGTGCTTGGAGAAGTTGAATTAGTCTTCTAGAGCCAAAGGAAGGTTTATGACAGATGTAATAATTGAGATTTAATTAAGGGTGATGCAGAGTTTACTAAAAGAGTAATGCAAAGGCCATAAATCCCTGCAGGATGGTATTAGATAGCATGAACAGCAAAATCCCACGTGGGTCAAATTATATGGCTTATCCCAATGTCTTGCTGCCATTACTGGCTAGATTAGTTAAGTGTGGTAGGAATCAGACAGTGGTTGACAGTATTAAAAGGTACAGACACAAGAATATTGCTTGAAATGTATCTGCCGTGATACATGTTTCTTTGGATAAAAATCTCTTCTAAAAAATATGTTATATAATACAGACGCTCCTCTACTTACGAACTTTCAACTTATGAACTTTCAGACATACAAATGAAGAGGACTATAAATCCGAATTGTGTTCATTGGGCTCCCGTTTCCTGCCCGCGAAATAATTTTTTTTTTCTGAATGCCAGTTCCCGGTAATATGACTTCTGGCCGCTGCTCCCACCACGCAGCAGCGTAGCGTGTGTACTCCCAGCATCCTAGTTCTTTGTACCTGCGTATACCCTTAAAATGGTGTTGAATAACAACTTACGAACATTGCAAGTTACGAACGGCCGTTCAGAACTTATCTCATTCATAATTTGAAGAGCGTCTGTATTTAAGTGTACAATCCAGCAAAGGGGTACATTACGCAAAAAAATAAATACAACAGAGTTGCCAAGCTTTCACCATTGGGCCTTGTTATTTGTTGCAGGATAAACCTGGCCCTAGTGTAATACTGAAATCACAGAAAGCAGAAAAATAACAAATAAAAAATGTTTGTTGACCAACAGATGGACATTATCTATCCTACACAGTATAGGTATGGCACTACAATTAATATTCTTTTATGTCATTTTAATTGTTAATATGACATGCAGTTATGTATGGCTCCAATGAATCAAAGTTATGGATGGATAGATTTAGCCTCAGAGTAAAGTTACCAGCACATAGAATGTAGAAGCACCTTCAAATTATGATCAAATAGAATTCCCCAAGACATCACAAAAAATATATTGTTCTTTCTGGACATGGCCAGACATTTTAACCATTTCTTACCCCAGATGGAGAAAGTTTGTGAATCTTGTTATAAGCGTTTTTCAGCCAAGATTAAGGCTTGAAATGGTCCAAATATCATAAAGAAAATCAGCCAGGAACCTGCAGATGTTTTTTTGTCCCAACTGAGGTCAGTGCACATAAGTACTATGAGGAAAAAACTGTGGAGAAGAATGTGGATATGTGGCAAAATGAAAATCACTGCTTAAACAGTTACCTTATGCTAAACTTTATGGGCTGGTTTCCCGAACAAGGATTAAGACTAGTCTTGGACTAAATTGCCGTTTCAATGGAGATTCACCATTGTAACTCAAAGCTAGTCTAGGCTTAGGCTTAATCCTTGACTGGGAAACTGGCCATATGTTCTAAAAAGTCTAATAGAAACGAAACAGTTTTACAATAGCAATCTCATATTTACAGCCAAGCAACTTAGTTATTACTGTGTCATAGTTAGATCTGTGCTGTGGCGAGTAGCATATGCTTATAAACTCTCTAATAATACTTATGCAATATAATGCAATTCAGCACAGAGGAGTTGAACAAAATTCTTCCACAGAACTATGAAATTACTGGAAGTGTTAAACTGAAATTTTTCCTACTGAAACTAGTTATTGTGTTTTAGAGGGTGCATGTACATCGGAGCACTGGGTAAAAAACATGTAATTGTATCCATCTATCCATCCATCCAATGAGAAATTGAAAATGCATAGATGTCACAGTAGCACAGTGGTCATCACTCAGGATTCAAACCTCGGCCCTGGCTCCATATGTGTGCACGTCCTCCCATTGTTGTTGTAGGGACTCTAATTTGCATCCACAGTCGAAAAATATGCTGAGATTACCAAATTGCCCATAGATGTGCGTGTGTGATTGAATGGTATGACTGTGCCCTGCGATAGGTTGGTGTCCCATCCTGGGTTGTTCCCTGCCATTCGCCTATAGGCTCTGGTCCCCCTCCCCCTCTGAATAGGACAAGGGTTTACAGAAAATGGATGGACAGACCTTCACATAATAGCCAAATTAATTTTCATGGCATTGCATGTATAAAATTATACATTATTCAATTCTTTATCTTCAGCTGAGCCAGAAGACCTCGGTACTAATTCAATGATCCTTTTAATGCACAGACATAATTAATTAATACCTAATGATGAGATTGGAATTCCTGGAGATTTTTTCTGAGTGTTAATAACAGATTGTGCAATTTCCCACATAAAAAATGTGTTGTGAAATACACGAAGAAAGAAGAGTAGAATGAACACAATGTGCAGTTCCACAGCTCGCCGCTGCAGGGGAAGGACAGCTTCATACATAATATTAAATGTCTGGTTTCATTTACCATGGAAGCAAAGAGTCATCAGTGGAGATTGTGGCTGAAACGGTGGATTTACCATAAACGTCTTGCCTCTTCAGATACGTTCTGTTGAAGTTGCTGAAGAAATTGTGAAGAAATTGCCTCTTTCTCGAGGCTTTCTGTTAACATGGTTGCGAACCTTAAACATGGGCTATCATTTGAATTGGGTGGCAAGAACACTGTAATTTTACAGAGTACTTTACTGGACGGCAAAGTTTAAGTTGAAGAAACCGTGTATTTTTGTGGAACTTTGTCTGTTATATATTTGGCATGGATCACCAGAAGATGCTATTTTATGTATGTTAGCAGCTGGAAAATATATTCAAAAATGATATAGCTATTCCTAGAGTGATCAAGTCATTTTAGTTGACTGGAACTGCCAGGAAAAACCAGCAAATAAAAATGGCAGCTTGTGAACAATATTGCAAGTTCACTATCATTTGCAAGAGCATTCACCATTGGTCTAAATAAAGCAGGGCTCACTCAGAAGACAGCTGCAGTAATTGTGGACTTATATGGGGAGGCCAACTATACCCAGCTTTTGCTGCTGGAAATGGAAGATGAGACAACCCACACTTTTTTTCCATTCCATTTAATTTTAGGCTGGTAGAGATAATAACTGAATTCTGTCTTTTGGGGGGATTTTTTTGTATTCAAGGGTCACAATGTATTACTGTGGAGTGATTCATTTTTGTGAGAGATAGCACTGATTGCGATTCATCTTCCTTAAACTTTGTAGTCATACTGGATGGTCTGGATTTGGTTTTAAATGAGATGATATCCGTGCCGTATGCAGATATGTTTTTACAATTTAAACAGCTAAAATTTAGTTAGATTTTTTTATAGTTTCATAAGTGGTTGAGCAAGGTCCTTAACCTCAGTTACTGCAGGCACTGTCTGATGCTGCCTATTCAACAAATGTTCGCTGCTTTGGATAAAAGTGCCTGCTAAATAAATAAAATGTAAATTTGCCCCAAACGTGCAATGCTCCATCCAGTGGTGAGAATGAATTGATGGTATTATTTTGAGAATAATGTTGAGATGCAGAGTGTAGGATAAATGACAAGGCCACAGCACCTGAATGCAGAGGGCCACACTGTCTCCTTCTGCATAATAAGCAGTGTCAGCAAAGTAGGGAAATTTTCTAACAGGAAGGAAGAGCTGTTCAGCACGGCTTTGTTCCAAGGCTAACGAGGCAAAAACACATATCCTCTCCACCTCTCATACTGGGGCTGTCATTATCTTCTCCTGACAACAAAACTAGACAGATTTTCACTTAGTAAATGATGTGCTTAAGGATTAATTTGTCTCTGCTTTTAAGGGCACACTACTATTTTTGTCTTGGTACATGAATGCAGTGAGATACACACAAGTATTTGAGTCTGTCATTAAGTGGTTCTTTTGGCAGATTTCCTTGTTGCCTGACACTTGGCATCATCATTCAGTCAACTGAAATGGGAAAGGCTTTATTAAATCTGCTGTAGACATATAAACATATAATTATTTATACATTAAAAAAAACAACTGTTTCCAAAATATCCATTAATCTACTAACCACTCATCCAGGTGAGGACTGTGTGGGGGGCTGGAGCCTGTTCCAGGTAACAGAAGGCTGCAATACACCATGGATGAGATGCTAGTCCCTCTCAGGAAAAACACATGCACTGTTAGAGTAATACTTTAAGGGCAATTTAGAGGCACAAAACAGCTGAACTGCATTCTTTTGAACTGCGAGAGGGCATTGGAGGACCCAGAGGGAACCCATACAACAGGAGGAGGACTATCAGACTCCACACACAACTTCACACACAGTCTAGGTAGTATCAGAAAAAATTGTTACCCACTCTGCCACCATGCTGCCTCCAATGAGAAACTAGCTATATAAAATTCTAAGAAACAAATTAAACAAATGAATGCAAAATATTACTTGGGCTGGGGTGTGATATGGATATAGTACATTTATCTCTTTTCCTCAGGGCTGGAGGTTTGAATCCTGCTCTTGCCTTGCACTACAGGATTCATGTGTTGTTCGTGTACTTTGCTATTCTCACATAGTTCAAAGGCATTACAGTAGGTAAACTAGTCTCTCCAATTTGTCTAGGGCAGAGGTGCCCAACTCCAGTCCTGGAGGGTCAGAGCCCTGTGTAGCCTAGTTCTCCAGGACTGGAGTTGGGCACCCCTTCTAGAGTGTGTGTTGCGTGTGTGTGAGACCAAATGTCCCCCACAATGTAATAAAAACCTATTATTTTGACAGTATGAGGACCATTTTTTGTTCACTTACATCAGGGGTGGCCAATCTTATCCGTAAAGGGCCACTGTGTGTGCAGGTTTTCGCTGCAGTTCCCTAATTATATTGCTAATTAGAGGACAGATTGACTGAAGAGTCCTCACACCTGGGTTTGATCAGCTGACCTAAAGGTTACCCAAAAAACCTGCATATGCACCAGCCCTTTGCGGATAAGATTGGCAACCGCTGCTTTACATGCTTACATGTTCTCGGAATGACAATAAACCTCTTGAATAATAATATTAATAATTATTATTATTAATCAATAATTAATAATAATAACATTATCATTAACTAACTAATTAATTAATTATAACGATGACAACAACAATAACAAGAACAACAATACTAATACTTATTATTATTATTATTATTATTATTATTATTATTATGTATCAAACAAATAGGGCACATGAACTGGACAGGGATCCATTGCAACGTTGCTTGTCATGGCCAATGGGGGTTGGTGTTTCCCGTCGCAATTATAGAAAAGGTATTTGTGAGCCGAGCAGTCGTGGCGCTAGGGGGGGTTAAAAGTCTGAAATAGCAGCAAGTCAACACGTACTGCGGGAGGAGTAACCCGGTCCAAGGCAGAGTAGCAGAATCCAGGTCACCCTCCGACTCTCCTATGAATATCTGATTAGACGCATTTCGGAGAGGCTGGGAGCTGGTTTGTAAGCAGCGTACGGACGGGAAACGAGCCGACTTGACCTCTCATTTTCACCTTGCCAGCCGGCCGGGAAAATATTCAGGAATTATGTGCCGCTTCAAGCCTTATGACGGTAAGCGTGTTCTGTTGCGTGTATTACTTTTATTAATCAGTGTTTTGCAGTAGGTAATTGTTTTCATTGGTTAAGATCACAACGCCGGACAATCGATGTCCACTTTTGCCATGGCAAAGTAAAAAAAGGTTTTAAAAATGCCGCACGTATCTTCGTTTTGTTGATTAACTGTGGTGTGGATGGCTTCTTTCGGACAGCGTAATATATCGCTTTAAGGACGCTGGAAACACAGTCTTATTCGAAACAAAGTATCTGAAAGGATTGCGCGTTATTAAACAATTTGTGTAATCCGTTACTATCTGGGTATAGTAAAGTTTGCGCAGGTAATGGGTGAGTTTCAATGGGCTGTCTTTTAACCCTTCCGTTGTAGTTTTCGTTATGCTAAAATAAAGTTTCTTTGTTTGCATCCAGTAAATTCAATAATTTTAGTATGAATTACACCAGTTCCTGAAAGATTTAATGACTTAAATCATATTGTATGGCTGTCACTGACTGAATGGAACAAAATGTGCGTCTATACCGCTATCCAACATCATTTGTGTGTGATGAAGTTATTTTTGAGACTTGAGGCTTGTTGGAAGCTTCTTTTGTGCCGTCAGATAAGTTGTAACGTTGGTTCTGTCATGTTGATTATTTGCATTACCGTCTCTGCTATGCATGAAATACTTTTATTTAGAAACGCATGATTTTAACAACAAAACGTGTTTATGCATCCGAGCATTTAAGTTATTTAAAAAGTACGTTTTCCGTTGTGAAAAATGATCTACGTTTATCAGCTTTTCAAAACGACGCTGATGGTTAAATACACGTGGAATAGCCTTTTCTTAAAGATGAAATACTTTTGACTAAATACAGGCAAAACAAGTAAATAGCAGGCCTATCGAAGTGTGCTTGAGTGTAATTAGGACAGCATTTAATGGCCCAAACGTGAAGAATTAGTTGTAGCTCCAGTCCCCGCGAAACTATCAGTCTTCGCAACTGACACCCTAATTCTGAATGTTAAATGTTTTGCTGTATAAAGCGGTAGCTGCAACATAGCTGTACGATCTAATAATAATATACGCTAAAATACGCTCTGTGACATTTGATGAGACAACACTCAATTTCTACAGGGTTGTGTTTGGTTCTCTGTCGATCAGTATTTCTCATGTAAAAACTCGTACGTGTTTTATTTTTTCTCTGCTCTTTGACAAACAGGAAAACGATTGTATATGGAATGGTCTTAATCTGTTGGAGGGTTGGAAATCTCTAACTACTTTTAGTCAGGATTAAAGTGAGTCATTTGTTTATCCAGCTTGTACTTCTAATGAGGTGGTTAACTATTCAGGCTCTATCATTAGTTTTAACCTTTCTGTCTGCAGCTCTATATTTTTATTAGACAAACACATTTACATTCATAGCTTTGTGGGGATTGTCCATTCATTTCTAAGGCATAACTGTAATCCAAACAATGACAGCCCTAACCCCTATAGCCAGCTAACCTCAACCATAAATAGCCAAACAAAATACAAGATTATTGGCATTTCTAGTTTTTTTTATCGCAGTCACATTTTGATAATGAGTTTCCCCTTGAGGGGCCCAAAAAGTGGTCCCCACAATGGTTTTCTTTTCTTTTTTTTTTTGTCTCCACACACACACTCACATTTATAGTGCAGACTGATTCACCTTTTAATTGGTGGCTGCCTTTAGCCAGAATTTACAATATGTGTTCAGCCCTTAGGAATGTCATTCATCTTTGCTTTAAAGTCACTTTTCCCCCCAACTGCAATATACCCTTAGGCATAATATTAATGATATTGTGTGTGTGTATGTATGTATGTATATGCAGGACACATTGTATTGCATTAATACTGCCATGGCTTTTATTATTGTCTGTGAAGTATGGAATGCAATTTTTGCATGTAGAAATGGCTGTAGTGCATGTATTGCTCTTCAGTTTTGGCAGAAATTGCATTCCTGAAGTGACCCAGTGTTCCTTTATGGGGGGTGAAGGCAGGAGACTTGGAAGACTTGTTACTGTTTTATCTTCCAAACTGGTTAACTGAAGCAAGTAGCTTTTAATAGTTTCTTTTTTTAATGTGGCTGACATGGGTAATGGGGCAAAGTCAACCTGCTTCAGTATCTTAGTTACTAAACAACCGCATCTGCGTTAAGTTGTCATTTGATTGTGATTTTATGTGTGAGAATATGCTTGGAGTAAATTTGAGGCTTCTGCGCCTTGGTTACATGTATGAGGCAGTATTTCCCAGCTTGGCTTTATTGGAAGCAGATGTTCAGTGCTTGCCACAGTATTCTGCAGTCTTTAACTTTGCTTTTCAGCCCTCTCCGTTCAAGATTGTTGTGTTTTTGTGCCACCTACAGTTTCATTTTGGTGTCTGTTTCTGTATTCTTTAAATGCACAACCTTTGCTGTAGGCTCATGTGATGGTTCAAACTGTATAAAATGGAGAAATGCTTGTTTTAAGCCACTTTCCCCCTCTTGCATGTATTTCCAGCAATCAGAATTGAAAGTACTTGTGCATCGCTATTATGATAACACAACAGGTACATTCAATTAAATAAGATGTTTAGATACCATTTATGCAGCAGTATGACTGTAACTACATCTTTGCATCTTTAAACGCCAATTTAGCTTCAACCCCCCCCCCCCCCCAAAAAAAAATGTAGCATTAAAAGAATGATTTGGCATTCATTCACATAATGGTGGTGGATCTTTGTCCTGTTCAAATTCCTGGGAAAGATGATTTTGTAGTTTTTATAGTTTTTATTTTTTTTCACCCCCCCCTCCCAACACCAAGAGTAAACCTTCAAGCTATGTGCTCAAAAGTCTCAGGAGACTTAAAGTATGGCTTAGTTCCCTCCATTTCCCATGTTCTGGATTGTAGCTGGTTGAAAGGCTGCTGTATGCTCTTTCCATTGTAGGATCTAGACAATCTTGTGGATCCTGTACTGTGAACTTGCTGGACATAGACACAGCTATTCACACTCCTGGACATATTATTGGAAATATGCACTACCTGAATTTGCTTTTTGGTCATGTGCTTTAACTAACTTTTGTTTTTCCTCTTCCTGTTTGGGAATTTTTATAAATTTGAGAGCTCATTTACAAGGTGCAGCCTCCCCGAGCAGAGACATTGTAAAACTTCTATAATTGCTCTAAAGCCTGAAATGGGGGGGTATAAGCAATCATCACTAAAAGATTGCACTAACTTTCAAATGTGCAGCGTTCTTGAATGTTTGTGTTTAAATATAGTTTGAATTACAGCATGTACTGTATTGTTTGTCCTGGTAGAGGTAATGTTGTAGTGCTTATTTTGTGCTTTGTACAGTAATCATATATCGCTTTTGATGCTATTTTTCAATTAATCTGACGAGCAAGGCCGGTGAACGTGTACCATTGTACGAGTTGGCTAGAAAAGAACAGGTGCTCAAAAATGTATGTTCATGGATGTCAGCCCTCTGGTCAAACATTAATAGACAGTTCAAAGGTAGGAGAGGTGTTTTGCTGAAGGGATGATGTATCATTGTTTTATGTCAGTGTAATGATGTGCTTTTCTGGAAAAAAATGGAAAGTGTATGGTTGTTTTAACAGGCAAGGCTATGAATGGATTACAATGCCATATGATGGCTAATTAGACACAATAGCTATATGTACCACCAGCCAAAGATTAACTGGGTCAGTTTAATCTTTAAATATGGGACTTCTGCATGTGAGACTGCTATCAAAGCAGAATTGAATTTTACAAGTTTATTGTATTGTATGGCTTCTTGTAATTTGAGACATCGAACATTGTTCGTTTGACACCCATACTGGTGTGTATGCATATGTGCTGCTTTCCCCCCAGTACTTGAAATGCAGGTGATATTTGAAACTGTTTGCTGTCTTATAAATACAAATTAATTAATTTGCCAGTAACCTTCATTTGTCTGGTGATTGACACCTGGCGTTAAACGCATTTGTTCTGGATCAGTCAGATCTATCGTGCTCATGCCCTCCTGCCATGCGTACTGGCTTGTGCTGGTTGGACGGAGTTGTGGAGAGGAGGAAAAAGCCCTCCCTCCCACTCTCTGGAGGCCTGAGTTCTGGCACAGTACTGTAAGTCCATAGCTCTGCCCAGGGAAGCTGGAAAGAACTCGTTTGAAGTTCACATTTTGCATTTTACTTGCTGCCAGTTAGGGCTTGTGGCAGAGGACAGCACCAAAGCCAGGGTGATGTAAACCCTCCTTTTTAATAGTTTCCCAGTACAGGAACATGGGGTTTTGTCATTTAGCTTGAACAGACTCCCTCACTAGGCATTTTTAACGATGAAGAGCAGTATTGTTAGAGTGGGGATGTGGTATGTGGTTGCAGTGCTATTTATGCAAAATGTATATCTGTTGGATGGGGGCATTGAGGGTTCAGCTTTGGAGTTGGACTTTTCCTGTTCGTGTTCTTGAGCAAAATGTACATTTACTGTTTGAAAGGCACGCAGTCATCCCATAGGGCTAGGAATGCTTGGGAGATTGAAGGAGCAGTTACTGTAGCTCCCAGAATCTGTTGGGAATTTATTGCTTAATTTTTCCAGGAACTCTGGCGTAATATCCTGTCTGACCTCTGCAGGGTGTCTTGGAAGCAATCTGTAAGGTACTGTGGATAAAACTGTTACATTCACTGTACATTTTGCTCATTTTCCTTAAAAGACTGAAAGAAAATGGGTAGTTTTTTTTCTAGAAGAATACTTATAATTCTTTTGAAATGATGTATTATGGCCTAAATGGGTGACTACAAGTTCAGGGTTTACTGCTGCCATCTTAATCCACATTCCTATAGATGCTACCTAATGGGACATTTTCAATGAACTCCAAGGCATTAGCGATTTTATAAAATATCTGTCATTCTTTTTCCTCATAATTGGCTTAAAGATTTTTCAATTAGTACTTGTCCCTGAGTTGAGTCAACTTGCTCAGGTGTCCTATTCTGTTGTTTTTGTGGTATTCTTTTGTTAAATGTCTGATCTCAAAAGTATTATGTCTTTTGCCAACTTGTCCATAATACTCTATTTTTGGTAGTTAATATTAACATGAGTACAGGCCCATTATACTCCAGTTGACCTTCTCTTGGACAAATGGGTAATGTTAAAACCCTAGTTTTAATAACTCAGGATTTTATTTCTATTTAAATCATGGCTGATACTTTTTTGTGAGCCTTTTGACATTGAAATATTCTTTATTTACATCTGCAAAACCAAATTTTAAAGGGGATTTTTGAGAGGCAAGTAAACAAACAGGTACTTTTCTTTTCCAAAACAATTAAATTTTGCGAGACCTTAAAGGCATATTTTAGCTCCTGAACATTATGGAAAAATGTAAATAGCCCTTTGTGTTATTGTTAATTGTTGTTCTCTGTTATCATGTGTCCAATCTTCGTAAGTCTTTAGCCTCACCATCCATCGTCAGACCTCACTGTGTTTCCTGTTATGTGTTTTGGTGGATGTTTAATGCCTGTGTTACTCCATTTAAGGGCTTAATAAGAAAGGTAGTGTTATTCCTTAGTGAGCCTTCTCGCTGGTGCTGAGATGCCTTGGTGTGCATGACATTATCGTGTGTGTTTCTCCATGTTAGTTTTTAATGACACCCAAGGATGTGTGTGTGTGTTCCTGAATGTTCAACACAGACATTCTTAGGTTAAATGTTATTTTTATTGGCATACACACTTCCCTCCTTTCTGGTTTCTGCTGCTGAGTTTCCTGTTTAAAGTAGCAGAGATGGCAAAATTCTCTATGGGAGTTGGGTGAAATTGTCACCTACCACTTGTGATCTCCCTGATGGGGAAAAAGGATAGGTTGTGTATACATAAAATGTGTAAAATGGATGTCTAGTGTAACTTTTTTTCACAGTATGGTTAACCATAAGTGTCAGCACTAAGGTACTGTTTTAAACACTATTGTTTTCAAGTTTCTTTTGGCTTATGATTCCTTGTAATTAAATGTTTTATGCTGGTCCTTCAAAAACACATCTCTGAATTTTAACTGAACTCTAACTGCAAAACTGCTGAAATCTTTGCATTCAATTCAGTCTATAAATCAACTGCTTTTTTTGACCAAGTGTCAAAATGGAATTAGTTTTGTTTGTGCTGAAGTCAATATTTTCTAGTTAAATCAGTTTTATAAACATCTGTGACTGAAGATAATGTGAGAATAACTTGTCACAAGATCTGAGGATGCACTCGCTACCAAAATTATTAACTTCTTTGTGGCTCAACCTTTGCACGCTGTCTTGCTGTTGCTCTGTAGCAGGCTACTATGTTTGAATTGCTAAGAGGCACAGGATGAAAGTCAGTGTAGAGGTATGTCTAATTTCTTATTTGAGCATACTGTTATGGCTTTCTTTCCTCCCGAAAGTCAAAAGAATCCAACACTTAGATATCAATGCTATGCTTTGACTGCTTTCTTTGCAATATGTTGCAGTTGTCCTTTAGATATCATGGACATAGTTTAAAGACCTACTCATTTACATAATAGTGTGATCAACTTGCTTAGGGTATTTTTAAAATTTTTTTTTAAAGGATATTTGCGGACCTATAAATTTGTTCTTGGGTCATTCTCTTTAAGGCAGAGGAAATATTGCTTGCTAAATATAAATAAGACTAAACTATGGGCTCAAGGTCTTAAAGTAATCCTTGGTCACATTTCCACTTATGATGTTTTTGCTGTTGTAAAGGGTTTCTCACTCGGCTGTAGGTCTAATGTAGTCTGTTTTTAACCAAGCAAGATCTGGAGTGATGCTTCAGATGTTGGTTGTCCAAGTTCCTCAAAGGCATATACAAATTTGAATCTTTCCTTATTTAAAACCTTTACTTGTACTTTTACTTCATAAAATTAGTTTTTTTAAATTACCACATTTTTAAAGTCGCTTGAGCTTGAATATAAAAGCTGAGATCAAAAAAAAAAAAAAAAACTTGTTTATAGTGGAAGAATTGTACAACTACCACTTGTCACATTTATACCAGTAACATACTGCTCTGCTATGTGTTGTCTGTGCCGATTGGACATTTTTATCCTGTTTCCTTGTCATGTGACTTTTCATACCATAATGGCACTAGAAATCTTGATTAAAAATGTAGATATTTGCATGTTGACTCTAAGTGTTTCACATTTCAGCATGGAAAACGGACTGCAGAAAACCCCAACTGTGTCTCGAGGTTCCCTTTTATAGCTCCCAGATGCTGCAGGGGTTGGGCCATGTGGGTGGGGGTGAGAGTTGCTCAAGCTTGCCCTGTAACTACCAAAGACTCTGCACCACTAATAGAAACATATGGTGGTTTCAGTTGAAATAACATGCAGGCCATTCTAGGCAATGGGGGTAATCCACAAGGTAACTCTGGGCCGTGCCAGACTGCTCATAAGGCTTTTCTAGAATTTATGAAATTGAGCCTGAATATCAGTTTGCCTTATGAGCTACTACGGAAAATGGTAACTGAGGTGTATTTTTCCACCATTGGTTTCAAGTTTTTTTTTTTTCACACTAAAAACTGCTCTTTGTAAAGTGACTTGCGTATGTATGCTTTTTTTTCCATTTATACAGCTGCACGTTTTGCATTCCCTTGGTGCTTTTCTCAGTAGAGCTGAAATCTTGCCATTCGATTCTGAACAAGCAGGTCTGAAACGTGTTCAGAATAAACAGACTGTAAAATTCAATGTGTGCATTTGTATACAATAAAATATCCATTTATAATGTACAATACTGGGGTAGTGTTTTTACGTTAAGTTTTAGATAATTTGTGACAAGTAATTTTCATGTTATCCCCACACTCAGTAGTACATTTAAAGAAAAAAATAAATTGCTATTATGGGTTATATTGAGTCAGTTGTTTAGGTGAATATAAACTTGCACTGATTGCCCTGCTGAGAGCAGTATAGAAACATAAATCGAGCATCTACCGGGGTTGACAGGCACTGCAGATTTCTGGCCTCCGAAGTTGTGGTCAAAGTCTGAAGCCTGTGGCTGGATTCGGAGGTCTGTTAATCAGAGGTGTGACTGAGCCCTTGACAGTGTGGGAGTAATAGCGGTGCACTGTTCCTGTCGGCGTCTCTTCCTTCTGTAGGCGCCTGTTGACTATGTGTGACTGCTGAGAAGGAGCTACTGTGACCAGTACCCCATAGGAGCCGCTTGTCTGTTCTAATCTTCCTGCGATCAGCTGAAATGTCAGCGGAAGCAGAAACTAATGTAAACAACCAAGCTGACCCAGGCCCAGCCAAAACCCCGGCTAAGAAAGAGAAGAAGAAAGGTGAGTGCCCTTGCACACCCTAGTCTCCATCTATTGATGACGTGTACCACCACCCCTTGTTCCCCCACCCTCCAAGGTAAATCTGCAGTTGAGCTGAAAAGGTTTCAGAGCTGCTGTTTCAGTGATTGTAGTCTTAACTCTGTAGACTGATGTAGCTAGAGGTTAAACAGGGGCAGCACAATGGGTCTGTGGGCAGCATGGTTGCTTCAGACTTCCGTGGGTTAGGGTTTGAACCTCCACTCTCTGCATATGGATTTACGTTCTCCTGTCGTAGTCCAAAGATGTACATTTAGGTTGACTGGTGTCTGTAAATTGGACATTCCATGATGGACTGGCATGCCTTCCAGAATGTACCCCTGCCTGCTGCCTCCAGGGAGCTGGAACTTGTTCATTGTATGAAACTGTTTGGGTTTCCATTGAATCAGATGTGATGCCCCTCAACATATGACAAGAAGGTTC
>JABFEB020000113.1:13256384-13274796 GCA_019775895.2 Stomatorhinus ivindoensis
ACTTGTTCATTGTATGAAACTGTTTGGGTTTCCATTGAATCAGATGTGATGCCCCTCAACATATGACAAGAAGGTTCAAGAGCTTCAACCTTAACATCCATAAGGGAGAATCATAATGATATCATGTCTTTTTTTTTTTTTGTCTGGCAGCCTTAATTTGCTCTTATACTGGTTCACTGTGCTTTAAGTCTGTAGCTGAAGAAAAGGTATTTGTATTTAATGTGCGAGTAGCTTAAGATTTTAACAAAATAATGGATGATGGATTTGACCGATGCGTTCATTCTTGTAACCTACTGAAGAATGCGGTTTCCCAAAAAGAAGCTATTTCAGGGTGTACAAATGACAACTAATTGTCATGCTTGAATGGTATAGCTGAATGCATATAGATATCTTTGTCCTGTTCATTCTTTGTCTTCTGTCAAATTTTGGCACCATGTGCATTAAATGCCTACATTCTTGAAAGTTGTATCAGCTGTTATTTTAACTTTCGTTGTTTATTATACTTTGACCAAAGTGTGGCTTTGTCCCATCATATGTGTTACCAGAAATTAACAAGATTCAAAAACTTGACATTCAAAATCTTCATTTCATTGACTATTACAGTTCTTTAAAATACAGGTTTTTATTTTTATGATTTTTGTATTTTTGTTGCTGCTACAGGCCCAGAAAAGAATGACGAATTCTTGCTGGCCAGGTTCAAAGGCGACGGCGTGCGATACAAAGCCAAATTGATTGGTGTTGATGATGTACCTGAAGCCAGAGGGGATAAAATGAGCCAGGACTCCATGATGAAATTAAAGGTACACATTGGTATTATTGCCTAAGGTGTTGCTTTAGGTAATGTATAGGTTTCCCCAATTTTTGATGCATATGCATTTTTTTTTTTGCATGCAGGGCATGGCTGTAGCTGCTCGATCCCAGGGAAAGCACAAACAAAGAATCTGGGTCAACATATCACTTTCTGGGATTAAAATTATTGATGAAAAAACAGGGGTGAGTGTGATCCTTCAGTATGGTGTGCTAACCTCTCCCTGCACAGCCATTAAGGATGACACCCACAGTTTTTTGTTTACATGAATCGGAACTGAGGTCTCTGGTGTAAATTTCATCATGAGCCTCGGCAACCACGATTGGTATGTTGTGGTTGATGCTACTATCGTTTGCCTGCATCTAGGTAATAGAACATGAGCATGCCGTAAATAAGATCTCATTCATTGCACGTGATGTGACGGACAACCGGGCCTTTGGTTACGTATGCGGTGCAGAAGGCCAACACCAGTTCTTTGCCATTAAGACGGCCCAGCAGGTAGGTAGCCTTTCTCCAAATGTACCAAGTCTGCATTAGCCCTGCACCCCCTTTTCTTTGAGATGGAAGAGAGGGACGCTCTGGCTGCTTGAATACATAAGACAACTTTGCTAAACAGTTTGTTAGGACCATTAAGGGCTTTGAGGAAGTTAAATGGAAAAACATCTTAAGCTGGCCAATAAGTTGATTATTGTACAGTCAGGTTAACATTTAACTTGTGCTTCACAGAAGGATGCACTTGATGTATTGATCTGACAGGCTGTTTACACTCTCCTAGGCTGAGCCTCTGGTGATTGACCTGAAGGACCTCTTCCAGTTAATTTTCAATTTGAGGAAGAAAGAAGCGGAGGGTCCAAAGAAGGTAACTGCTGTTGGCATAGTATCTATTATTTGAGGCAGTCAAAATCTTTTGTGGAGGGATTATTCTTTCATTTGATTTACAAAAAGCACTCCTCAACACAGTGCACAGGGCAAAATTTGTAATGTGATATACGGAGTACAATATCGGTATGTTTTTAAATTAGAATATGCACATACAATCATGCATTGCTTACAAACAGGGATATATTCTGAGAAATGCATTAAGGGATTTTGGTTTTGTGTGAATTCTAAAATGTACTAATACAAATCTTGCCTACTACACGCCTACGCTACAGTAAACTTTTTATATAAAAGCAGAAACAATATACTCTAAATTATTAAAAGTATAGTATAGTAAATGTTTATCAAGTATTATGCACTATACATGAATGTTAATGCAATTTATAAGATTGGCAGTGCAGCAGGTTTGTTTACACCAGCATTACCACAAACACGAGTAATGCGTTGTGCTGCGACATCACCAGGCAATAGGAATTCATTGTTATGCGGCACATGATGGTATTTGCTAAAGTTTGGTGAACTTGCTGGAAGAAGCTAAATAGGTTAAAAGGCCGAGAACTTTAACCAAGTTAAGCTGTATATGCTTGATTGGACTGTTAATCTTTCAGTCATGGCCAGTGTGCAACAAATAAGCACAGTGAAAAGCTTCTCATTCTTTTTATTTCCAAAACTTTTTAATAACAGTAGGAATGCATGGATACATTCGTTTAAAGCACTTTAGAAGTCGCTTAATTATTATTTTTTTTTTAGTATTGGTATTTGACCTTGTAATTTCTAATTTATTCTTTTTTTTTTAAAAGATGCTTTGTTTTTATCGATACCCACCACATAGAATGACCACTGTTTAACATTACACTTTCTAGGATGACACGGATAAGCAGGTGATTGATGTGAGGTTTTATGTTTTTGTCTTGTACCCTGAACTTTTTGGGATGATTCCAAACTCACGATGACTCTACATTGCATAAATGGTTAAAAGATAATGAATTGGTGCTTTGAATTAAGTAGTTAATAATTAATTTGTGTTGACAGAATGGCCGTGATGCCCTGCTTGATGTTGAAGGTGAAGCAGATAAGTTAAAAGTGAGTATACTGATTTATTTAATGTAAGATGGTGAATTTAGTGCTGTAACCATGTGGCCACCAGACATCTGTGAGCAAGCTTGTCCTCTCATGCTCATTTGTTAAAATGCCCACTTTAAGAGGTTTCAGACTCTTCTGATTCTCATTAACTAAAGAGCGCGCACACAGCAGTAACTACGTAACACTGCAATCTCATGTTGCAGACTGTTGAGCAGCTAGACCTGTTTGGAGACATGTCAACTCCACCAGACTTAAATTCTCCTTCGGTAAGTTCCACAAACCGATTTTTATCATGTAAGTGTCCCGCATGGATATCACCTGTGTGATGTTCAGTCTTCTATCCAGTCTTCAGTTCTGACCCCTGACCATTTCTTCAAATATGGCATAACATAAAGTGTAAGTTGTTGAGTCCCCAGGACCTTTCACTTACCCCCTGTTAATTTTCAAAAGCTTAAGGCCAGATTTAATAACATGTGATATTTCTATAAGTACCCACCACACGCGCACTGCTCCAGGTAGAAATGCCATTTGTCCCCCTACAGTAATGAGTAATCACCAGGAGAGAGACATCCTTTATCAACAAGGGGCTTTGTGTATGTCAGTGACAGAGGAAATCGTATCTTTTGCCATATACATGCACCAGTCATTCTCAAACTTATTACGATAACATTTTCTATAATATTTAAGGCAGACTCAAATTATACAGCTTTGTTGTCAAAATGGTCTTGCCTATGGGGCAGTTAATCTGCTTTATTATATTACTATTTGATTCTGTAAAAAAGGAGTGAAACATATTCCATGAAATCCGGAGCAATAAATGACTATTGATAGAAAAAAATAACACAACCTAAAAAAACTGAGGAAAACATTTGTGAGTTACAATAAAGTTCAAAGATTTAAAAGCAATTTGATCATTAAAATGGTTCCATTTGTTGCTCTGATTTTGATGTACCAAAAATGTCAGTCGCTCTACACAACACTTATAATGCTCTAGTTTGTGAGAATGATAGTGTTACATTGTTGAGACAAATATCTGTCTGTATGAAATTGTGCAATATTAACAAATTTAGTTAAGCATTTGCACCTATTCTTCAAAAATGTTATTACAAATCAGTATGTCTGTTGTGTAGGACTCCATTCAGTGTGGCTTCAGCTTTTTATCATGCTTAATTCCAATCATTTCATATGCCAAATATTCAGTAATCTGCATGTCTGTTAGCTGATCCATAAAAGTTCACAAATGTCATGGCATGAAATCATTTTGCTCAGTTTGAGGAAGAGCTGTTTATCCACAGAACTGATTTTTTTGTGTCCTTTCTTTCTCTCTCAATGATCAGGAGACAAATGATATCCTATTGCTGGACCTTTCCACTGACATTGACAGCAATCAGAACTGTGTAAAAGGAAATCCATTCACCCCTTCCTGTCCTTCTGTCACCTGGCCCAACCCACAGTCCAGCAACTCGCCTGAAAACCCCTTCTCTTCCCAGCTCAGCTTTTTTCCTGCTCCTATTCCTGACCCTTTTGGTGATGACCCATTCTCCAAAAATGACCAATCAGGACACACCGATTCTGTGACCCCTGGCTCTTTCAGTTTTAGCCAGGATAAATCCCACTGCAACCTTAATGGGCCCAAGCAAAACGGTAGTCAGCATGGTGACTCTGAATACTTTGGGCATCAGTTTGAGAGATCTAGTAAGACTGTGATCCAAACGCTGTCCAATGGCCAATGGCCATTGGAACACACTCTGGGGGATGCCTGGAAAAAAAATGAGGTCCCAGTGAAGGAACAGAATGGCATCCATTACAAATCTTCCCATAATCCTTTCTTTGAGAGCTCTGGCAATAGCCCACCCTTGAAAAACAAGTTAAACCATGAGCCAGTTGGGGCTTCTGAAGCCCCTGTAACTGCAGCAAAGGATTCTGTCCTCATTAGCCCCCCTCCGCTCAACACCAAAGCTGGACGAGGACGGAGAAACTTCAAGGTGAAGCCAGGAGTCCAGCCTCTCTTATTGCATGCTCTCGATGTGCAATGGTCTGGGAATGCCCCAGTTCTGTAGGTATTAGACTCTGAAGTACCTGCATTTAAATGACTGGTATGTCGTCATGTCAATCAGATCATATCATTTAGAGGAGTAAAAAGTTTAATGGATATTGTTAATGTTCACAATCTAAGTGACATGCAGTTGTCTATAATCCTCCAGAACTGGGCACTGCAGGGCTTGCTATCAAACGATCTACTTAACTAGATCATGTGAATGGCTCATGCATCTCTGAGACTGTGCGTACCTGCGTGAGTGTAGTAATATATATGACAGATGTAGCTAGGCATCGGTGGTTTTCTGGTGTGATGTTGGGCCCCTAATCTAACGGTTATTAGCTGTTCATGCAACTTAATCTAACCCCAGTTTTGTCCTGTTTTCGGCTGCTTGTTTCCTACCCATGCTTTAACATCTTTATTATTCTTTTAACGCATCAGTGATTACCAGGTAAGTAGTGATGCTATTTGTGTTGAAGAGAATGTGTACCAGGTGTAGCAAATTTCAGCCTCAGATTTTTTTTGTTGAAGACATTAAGTATCACTATTCTGTATTAAGGGTAGCTTGTTCTCTCCGTTGCCCACAGATCACACTGAGAACATAAGTCAGGTAACCAGTGCTATAAAACTTATTCTCATTTTTTTAAATTGTTCTCAACAGTCTCCTACAAATATTTTTGGAGCCGACCTGTTTGGTTCACCCTCCCAAGCAGAAGCACCCTCTGTGCCTCAGATGGATTTTGTGCAGCCAAACCCTGTGAACCTTTTCAACAGTACCCCAGCTACCACTGTCTCCCCATTGGCAGCCTTGAATAATCCACCTGCCATGGCTGCACTGGGTACGACAAGGTTTATTGTAAAATAAACCCCCGAGTATCAGTTGTTTAGTGCGGCATTCTAAGATGCACAGCGTGTTGGATGCCAACCCTACCCAATACAGTTTTGTGTCCTGCAGGAAAGCTGTCACTGGGCGGTCCTGCAGCTGTCTCCCAATCAGCTATACCTGCATGGAGACCACAAGCCCCCACCATGTTCCCTGTATCTGGTGGTATTCCTCAGGTCACTGTGCCAGGTTCCCAGGTCTCGCCATTCGGTGTCACATCTCTGCCTGGATGGGGGCAGACTCCACTCTTGGGGACGGCCGCTGCTCCCCAGTGCCCTGCTTGGGGACAGGCTCTGGCTCCAGTGAACCCTGGAGCTTGGCCTCAAGCTTCACCTACAGCTGGCCCTTTCCATTCTGGCGTGATGGCCACCTCACTCATGCCAGGGGTTATGGCGGGAGTGCAGCAAGCTTCTCCACCTCTGCCCCAACCCCCACCTCGGCCAGCTCCGGTGGAGTCCCCCAAGACTGAGAACAATGCCTTCACTGCTCTGGACCCTCTGGGTGACAAAGAGCAAAAGAATGTGAAGGACATGTTCAAGGACTTCCAGATCGCTAAACCCCCAGCTGTTCCAACCAGAAGAGGTGACCAGGCAGGTTCCACAGAAAGTGGAGCCTTTGCTGAGTACTTCTCCAACAAAGTTGGCTTGGCTCAGGAGCTGGCTGATAATGATGACTTTGACGTCAGTCAGCTGTCAGCCAAGATCAATGGTAATTAACACATTCAGTAGTTCCATTAACCTTGTGAATACTAAAGTATAACCAATATATGTCTAAGGTAAGGTACAATACTGAACCGATGATGAAAGTATTTCATTAAGCAAATTAAAACTGCAGGGCAAGTGAGAGACAACTAAACTGAAATGAAAACGATTCCAAAACTAAATGAATAGAACTGAATAAAATATAATTAAAAATTTTATGGAAATGGAAAAATTGTGGTTTCTATTTTTAACTTGTTTGAATTTAAAAGCTTGCCTATAGGCTGGCAGCTAACAGATGTCGCTAAATAATCAAAGGTGAATGTAGACTATAAATGTTTGAAATGGACAAGATTAGTGACTGAAGAGATTAGATTATGGATGGGCGATACCACTGAAAATGACAAATGCACAAAATCAGTTAGAATATCGATATTGGCTGATGGTTGTTAAAAATCAAGAGATCTGCATCTGTCCAATGTGTAAATATTCAAAGTTAGACTAACTCTGCTGGGGCTACTATGACCACTACTACGACTACTGCATTGGGGGATCAGTAATTTTCTATAGTGGAGGATGACTTCGTCAGCTCCTGATGTACCAGCCCACAATGCATTTGTAATTTATTAAATCTGGTTGGCAGATTCTTCATTTTCCAAAGAAATAACAAAATGATATTGGGTCATTTTGATAATCAACACTGGTAAGCTCTGCAAATTTCATCTCAAGCAACTGCAAGTGTTAATATGCATCTACACATTTTAATAAATGGGAATTAAATTACCTTGACACGGACATAGTCAGCTAGTTTTCTTTGGAGTATCTGCAAAAAACACAGAGGAGAGTGTAGGAATCTTAGCAATAAGACAGCAGGTAGTTTATTTTGCTCAGCTGAGAGGATTTTATGTTTCTGGGGTTTATGTCTCTGAAGTTGCTGTTGTCTATTCTCTGTACAGAGCCACCCAAGCCTATGCCAAGACAGGCAATCTCCCCACCAGCTAACACGTTCCCTGTTATGGCCACCCCTGCGCAGGATGAGAATCCTTTCAATGATTCCTTCGGGGCTGATCCCTTTGGATCTGCGCCACTTAAAATGGTATGTTATAGTTGTATGAAAACTCCTCAAACTCTTGAAGTATGTTTTCTTGTATTTATTTTTTTTTATTCAAAGACATTCAAATTTCTGTGAATCCAAGTCTATGTTCTACTACACCGCATATGGGGGAAAAAACCTGTTACTGTTGGACAGGTTCCTCCTCCTGTCCAGCCAAGTGCTGCTGCCGACCCTTTTGGAGACCCCTTTGGGAACCCCTTTGCCTGATTACCACCAACCTTTCCAGCTTTCAGGTGAGACAATCAGGGTCTATGCCCAACCCACATGTCTACTTTTTTTTTTTTGTAAAAATCAGTATCTGTGGCATACTTATCAATTTTAAAAATCTGCATTTTCTTTTTAACAGCTGAAACCAAGAATTCCTCAGCCATTGTTGACCCATGAGGCAGGAACTGCACATCAAGTCGCTGTGGTTGTTCCGGGTGTGACTTTTGCCAGACTACCACCTTAACTGAAATTTTGCTGTAATTTCACTTTGATCTACACATTCTTGATAAATCTCTTAAATGGACAGTGTAACAAAGATTACACAGTGTAGTCTCTTGCCAAAGGTCTGTTCTGCTTCACAGCCAGCTAAATTTCCAAATGGTAAATATATTTGTATTGTTTACAATGACAAAAAAATTGGGTGTATCTGCTTGAAGGGCATATATACCATAGGACTGTATTTCCATATTTATATAGAGGGAATGCCCAAATATATTGCCTCTCCACATTTGTGAAATTATTGAACCTCTGCAGAATGTCTATTAAAGATGAGAATATGAGCCTTTCTTAGTGTTCCGTGTTTACATCATACAGTACTGATGGCACAGTCTCTGTCTGGAATTCTTTTTTTTTTTTTTGTTAGCTGGTGAATAAATGCCACCTTTGATGTAGTACTTGGTACTTCTTCAGCAGACTTTACAATATAGTGTTTACTTCATGCGGCAAGCAAGGTATAAATCATTAAGTATATTGCAGGATAATCGACTCCCACACAGCTTCAGGCTACATGGTGGGCTGGTATAGCAACAACCTGTTTTGCACCTTCGAGTCCCACATTCAGTGCTTTTTGCTATTGCTTAATCTATTAAATATTAGTCTTTTCTACATTATTTTGTTATACTCTACCGATGTAATTACAGTTGCGGTAATGGGAAGATTATTCCAAATAGTCTCAGGACGTAGATTTGTTTTTCTCCATACTGTGCTTAGTATGCAAACTTGAAAATATTTCTTTCCTATATATGAAAGCTCTACAAATGACTTGGGTATTGATAATTAGAGGTTTATCTGATCGCTTGTGCTTTGCCAGAATAAAACATGGGGCAAACGTTGAGAATCATTTAAGAAGTACCTCTGTGCTATATCACTGAATGGTATAATTAGATTTGTTAATAGTCATGACATTTGATACTCTGATAAATTCGTGCAAAATATCTCAGCCCCTCTAACACGGATTTTACTGAAAATTAAGATATACCTTATAATGAATCGACAATATGAATGAAAGCAGGTCTTAACCTTTTAAATATCAAATTCTATTATACCATTAGGTGGCAGTATGTACTTGCATGGCGAGCTGTTTTGGAATGTATCTGAATCATAATGGTCTTCCAATAAATGTAGATATTTTCAAATGATTTCTTGATATCCTGGTGTTTTGAATACAAGATATTTGTGTGTCAGTGTGTCGGGTGATTCCAGATTAATTTAATTACTAATTACCTTGTAAATAGACAAAAGTTACTTGCGGAACATCAAGAGGATACTTAATTTGAAAACATTTTCCTGCGTGTTTAAAATGCATTTCAAATGGATTATGGGGTAGCACTGTTGCCTCATTCCTACAGGTTTGGAGTTCACACCCTGTCACCCCTCTGTGTGTGTGGAGTTTGCAAATTCTCTCTGTATCATGTGGGTTTCCACCGGATACTCTGGCTTCCTTCCGCAGTTCAAAGGCATGCTGCCGGGTAATTGGTGTGTACGTGGCAGCCGATAGACTGCCATTATATTACACCGCCAAGGGAGACGCCGAAGAGGGAACGCGCACTACACTTTTAAAAGATACCATTATGGGTAGCATTTTGGATCATGAGAAGTCGCCTTTAATTCTAAATGTTTGATTGTTTACAATATAATGTGACAACACGTAATGCAACTACTGAGGGGTTTATTCTAAAATAATGCAGTTTTTTAAGTAGGGACTGACCAGCGTGCTGGCAGGGCCGGGTGACCTCGCCACAGGGCCGTTGTTAGATGAAGACTGTGTGGGAGTGATAGCTGAGACGCCGTTTTGCTTTTTCAAGGGAAGGCCGTGAAGCGCTGATGTGATACAATGCTGGGGTGGACATGCAGTAACCGGAGTAAATGTCAAGTTCGTTGCTGTCATGCAAATGGACAAGACCGAGATAAGGGGGAAGGAACACTTGCTAAACTGACCAAAGTTAAAATAGGTGGCTGTCACGTAGCGGGAACAATACCAGGAGAGGGTGGAGAAGCCCAAATGGGCTATAAGAGAGCAGAGCTAGTTTTTTCGAGCTTCATAATGTGCATGCTGAACTTATGTCAGAGCGTGGCTCCCTGATCGATCAGTGAAGGAATAAACCTTTGGCACTTGCAACTCCTCCAACGTCTCCGGCGTGAATCTCTCCTCATCAACGGACTCGGCGGAGTTCCACTCCCAACACTACCTTAGGCTGCCAATGCTGTTTGGTTTATTAATTCACTACACAGTACACCCTACAACAATCCACGTTTTCCCTAACCACGACCAAGAGCCTGAGACTGCATTTTGCATTTTTCCTTGACATATTTCTTTAGGCACCATGAGATCAGCAATCGTTTTATCTGCAGAACAGGTACGGTATTTAACCATACAACAGGAGGTCAATCATGATTTATCAGTCAGCAATGACATTAAATAGATGACGTTTAAAAGCATGAACGTTCATTTAAAAAGTTAATAATGGTTCAAAGGAAAACGAAACAGACTATCCGTCAAAAACAGAAAAACGATTCGTGTATGCGGTAATTCCAATCAGCACAGTCAATATATTCTAAAGTAAAGGTGGTACCGTATTGCAAATACCGAATTTCGTTGCCCTGTATTTATACATGTGTAATGACAAAGTTGAATCTAATCTAATCTAATATCAGCTGACCGGATTCGTCAGCGAATGACTGGGTCTACTTTGATTACGTAATCTTATTGATGGCTTCTGGTTATTGTATTTTCTTAAATGCAAAGAAGCCCTTTTCAAAGCATTTTAAACTACAATTCCCACAATCCTTCTGACCGTAAGCACCGTTGCATAGTCGCGTTCATAAACGTGAACAAGTATGGTGGATGATACAACTCCCATATGAAGCATGAAACTTGATTCAGAAAATGTAATCTATAATGATTAGCAGTGTTTAATAAAAGTGAGTATGGATTTTTGTTACTTAATATTTAATATTATAAGTTAAGTCGAACGAGCTAACGTGCTTTCAAAAAACGCTTCGCCTTTTGGATTAATTTTATGACGTTAACCCCCTGTGTTTGGAGCCACGAATCACTCCGTTTATAGTTAAGATATCTGACAATTTAGGTATGTGAAGGTGATTTATAAAGAATGGCAGATTTTCTTACCATCTGCCTTCTCGGATTGACAGCTGTCTCACAGTAATTTCTTGTTTGTGTATCGATGTGCCTCTTCTTCCGTAAAGTGGCTTCTTGCGCAGCACTGTTCCGATATAATTCTATATTATAATCCGTGAAAAGTATTTTTCATTAATTAATGATCAGTCCAGTTCATCGTCGAATTCTTAACATTTCTGTAATAATTTACTTCGCATCTAGTATTACTTAGAACGCATAATATTCTTGAATAACAATTATTAGTGCTGGTCTAGTGTTTTGTCGATTTCTAAATATGTGCTGTCACTTATTTTGGAAATGTTTTACTTAATACTTAATTTTTAGTATAATAATTGTTCTTAAAGTGGGACAAGCGTTTTCATAGGCTGTTGTGTCACTGACCTACTGTGTATGATTAATGTTGGTGACACTCACATTGTTCTCTTTATTAACAGAATGATGCGTAGATCGCGGATAACGGTGCGGCCCAATGTACGGTCTGGCGGCAGAGGACAGGTGGCATTGCAGGACAGCCATTCTGTCCAGGGCAGTATGAACAGCTTTGAGGATACTGCTCAAAACGCACCAAAGGACTCTGCTGACTCAACAAACCAATCACCAGAAGTGACAAAGGATGTAGAGGCCCAGTCTGCTGATGCAGAAAGTATTACCTCTCTGAAGTCAAAAGATGACAACAATTCACATCCAGGAAAAGCTTCCTGTAATGGGTAAGTAGTCTGCGATTTATTTATTTATTATCAGTGATATAAATAAGCTGTCATAATGATTTATTATGTTATGGTGTTTTCTATGCAGGGATGGATTAGACCATAATGGAGAGGCCACTGGTAGCAGTAAACCTTTGGCATCTTCTTTGGCACGAAGAAAACGCTTTTCTGCCATGCCTAATTTGACCAAGATCCGGGTCACTCCTGCTATAACTTGCACATCTCCTAGGGGCCCAAGATCTGCTGTGAAGATTGGAGTAGTTTCCATGGTGGAGACCACGGCCACCAACACCGAAAATCAGCTGCGGCTGAAAGGCGTAACCAGCCAAGGCTTTAGACACCCAATTAGGCAGAAAGCTTGTAGTCAAGGAACACACCCTATAATTCAGTTTGTACCTTTATCTTCAACGAGTCAAAATCTTGAAGCTTCTCTTCAAGGAAAGAAATCTAAAGTAAAATCCCTTTCACGTCAGAGTAGTCTTTCTGAATGCCGGAAATCACTAAACGAGGCAGTTCCTGATGATGGCAAGTCCCTCACCCCTGAACGCTGTATGGATAGCACAAAACTGTCACAAAGCAGTGTGTCTCTAGTGAATGCTGTGTCTTCTGTAGCCACTTTGACAACCAAGACCCAGAGTGTTTTTTCAGATCGCGAGAGGATCATTAAGGCCCAAAAGCTGCGAGAACTTTTAAAGCAGGAGCGAAAAAAAGAGCGGGTAAGTATGACTATAGAATGTCTGTTGTAGCACTTCTTTCCAAGTTTCTCTTATATTACGTAAATAACATAGCTGTTATTAGTCATCCCTAACCTCAATCCTGTATAGAAGCCAGTTTCCACCATCTAGAGTAGAATGTTTTTTACACATTTATTTAAATATTCTGATTTTTTTTGGCTTCCTCTGCAAGGTGCCAAATATATTCCAAACACACATTATTCTCATAATGAAATCTGCTGGCTGGTAGCTTGAATTTAATTTAGCTCAACTTATTATGAAAGTAAAACAGGGCTGCACTAGTAGTGCTGCGTTCATTCCCTTGGTTTGAGTTATTCAGTTATTCTGCTGATGCCAGTGTTTGCCTAGGACTTGAAAAATACAAAAAGCTTGAAAAATACAATTAATTGAAAGACATGTTTTATATTTTTTACCAACTGTAATTAGAACATATATTTTGTGCAATGCCATGATTAAGATCTGTAGCAGCCAATAATATAACTAATCGTTAATGTAGTAACAGCCAATAATGTAATAATTCTTCAGTTTTTTACATGTAATAAAAGCTGATAATAATGTGATATGCTTTTGATTCAGAAATGTTACTACAGATGCTTCTCTACTTAAGAATGAGTTACATTCCGAATGGCCATTCGTAACTTGTAATATTCATAAGTCGTTATTCAACATCATTTTAATTTTAACGGTATACGCAACCACAAAGAACTAAAAAAAAAAAAACCTGATGTTGCGGACAGGAAATGGGAGCCCAACAAACACAATTTGGACTTACAGTCCTCTTTGTATGTCTGAAAGTTCATAAGTTGAAAGTTCTTAAGTAGAGGAGCATCCTGTACAGTATTGGTAAGTTATTACATTAAGTACAGAAAAAAATATTATTGGCAGTCATTACAATAATAGGTATTAGATTATTGCCGGCTACAGGGTCTTGTAGGTCTAATGCAAGAAGCATGGATCTTATATATGTTTGTACTACACTTAATTAGGTGAAAGTTACGTTTTATTGCCCCTTTTCATTTAATACCTGGTTAACGTTCATAGGACAATTATCATTGCAAGTTTCAATGCAGGCTACCATTCATACTCCCAACTGGAAATATTAAAATGCCTGGACAGAGCAGACACAATCCTTGTAGCCTTTACTCCTGTCTGCCACTGTATGCGTGTCACACTGAACCATTAAACGCGAGCAGAAGTACTGGCTCCCGTGAATTGTGAGGATAAAAGTCAGAATTTCGACATAGTAAGTCAGAGATAAATGTGTTTGTTTTACTCCAGTTGGCAGAAACGGGCTTCTATAACCCGTAACAGCCTCCTAGCCTTAACAGTAACATGAGTCTATTTATGACCAATTTCTGAACAAACGGTACACTGTACACTTTGCTTGTCAAATTGCTTCATCTTTTCCCATCTTGATCTTTTTATTTACAACTCTGTTTCCAAAGAAGTTGGGAAGCTGTGTAAAATGTAAATAAAAACAGAATGCAGTGATTTGCAATCTTATAAGGCTGTATTTAACTGAAAATAGATCAAAGCAGATCAAATGCTGAAACTCAGAAATGTTATTGTTTTATGAAAAATATATGCTCAGCTTGAATTTGATGCCAGCAACATATGTCAAAAAAGTTGGGACAGAGGCATGTTTACTACTATGCTGCATCACGTTTTCTTTTAACAATACTCTGTGAATGTTTGGGAACTGAGGAGACCAGTTGCTGGAGTTTTGAAAGTAAAATGTTGTCCCATTCTTGCCTGATGTAGGATTTCAGCTGCTCAACAGTTCAGGGTCTCCTTTATCATATTTTAATTTTCATGATGCGGTAAATGTTATCAGACTGGTCTGAAATGCAGGCAGGCCAGTCTAGCACCCAGACTTTTCTACTACAGAGTCATCATGTTGTAATACGCACAGAATGTGGTTTGGAATTGTTTTGCTGAAATATACAAGGCCTTCTCTGAAGAAAACATCAGTATATAATGCTCCAAAACCTGTATATATTATTCAGCATTAACAGTACTTTCCCAGATGTGTAGACTACCCAAGCCATGGGCACTAATGCACCCCCATACCATCATGGATGTTGGCTTTTGATACGTCCTCTGATAACAATCTGGGTGGTCCCTCTCCTTTTTAGCAGGGGGATGTCCGTGATATCCGTGACTTCAAAGAATTTGAAGTTTTGATTTGCGTGACCACAGGACAAGTTTTCATTTCACCTCATTCCATCTTAAATGAGCTCAGGCTCAGTGAAGTCGGCAGCATGTCTGGATCATGGTTAGATATGGTTTCTTCTTTGCGTGGTAGAGTTTTCATCATTAGCGACGAACTGTATTCACGGATAATGGTTTTCAGAAGTACTCTGAATTCCTGATTTCCACTATAGAATTGTGTCTGTTCTTAATGCAGTGCCACCTGAGGACCTGAAGATCACAGCTATCCATTATTGGTTTTCCACCTTGTTCCTTGCGTATGGATTCTCTGAAACCTTTAGTGATATTTTGTACCATACATGATGAAATTCACAAATTCTTTGCAATATTGTGCTGATGAACATTATTCTTAAATTGTTGCACTATTTGCCTATACGGTCTTTCACAGAGTAGTGAACCTCTCCCTGTCTTCACTGCACAGAGGCTCTTTATACCCAATCATTTTACTGACCTGTTGCCAAATAACCTCACTGGTTGTGAGATATTCAACCAAGTGTTTTGTTTTAGCATTTCACAACTTTTCCAGTCTTCTGTTGCCTCTGTTCCAAGTTCTTTGAAACGTTGCTGGCATCAAATTCAAGTTGATGAAACATTTGTTATAAAACAATAACATTTCTCACTTTCAACATTTAATGTGTTATGTGTGTTCAGTTAAATTCAGTTAAAATTAGGTTATATGATTTGCAAATCATTGCATTCTGTTTTTATTAACATTTCACACAGCGTCCCAACATCTTTGGAAATTGTAATATACAAACCATCTAAGTTATGCCCCTGCATATACTAAGTTACTACTGTACACACTGGGAGCACTACATTTTGGACCCATTATTAAAAATGCAAAATGAACAGCCTTGAACAGTTAAAAAAAAATGGCAAGAAACGTGAGATTTCATGGTAACAAAGACAGCCAACTTGAATGAGGCTGGTTGCTGAGACAAAGATGGGTGGCTTACTCAAGCCAGGATTTTCTTTTTAACTGAAAATAACTTTTGATATTAAAGAAATAGCATGCACTCTAAATGATATTAGGTAATACTGTTATATATTATATGATTATTTTTAAAAATTGTTTAGTAAGTAATTACAAAACGTCTGTGGTCAGTTGTTTGTTGGCATAAGACCAGTATTTCAAACAGAAACAAAATACATATGGATGATACATCCATACTTATTAGTGCATGCATTTACTTTGTTTTATGCTGTAATGTGAATATAAATGATTCTGTATAAAAATGTAGTGTTTCAAAGCTATTTTGTTCCCATAGAAGCACAAGAAAGGAAAATCCCGCATCTTTGAAAGCAGCAGTCCACAGGATCACAGCAAGATGACGATGGCAGACCTCATTTACTATTTGCCAGAGACAAACCCGATGAAGTAATAACTTGAAATGAAAGCTTTTTTTTTCTTTCATCTTTTTGAAATTTCATTGTTCATCCATGCTCAGCTTGAAATGCTATAATTTATACTTATCCTGTTGAATGGACAGAAATATATGTATACTAATTTCTGAACAGATCATACCAGATGGAGGAACCAAAGCAGAATGAGAAAGAGAGCTCATGGACACCAACCAAACAGTAAAATCACCTGTTTCCTTGCATGTTGTTTTTATAGAACCAGTCTATTTGAACCAACATTGTGCACTATTTCTCAAACATTGTGTTGCTGAAAAAAGTGTTGTGCAGAATCTGTTTATAATTTTATCCAATTAATATATTTTAAGGGTGGCCGAACAGCCGCAGGAAGCAGAGGAAGAGAATGATGTGGAGAATGGTGATGAGGAACAGGGTGAACAGCTGGTGGTCCCCAGGGTGAAAGTAGCAGAAGACGGCAGTTTGATTATTGACGAGGAAAGGTACTGTAGATCACCATGGTGTCATGCAAATCAAACTAATATCGATTTTGTAACCTTCCAGAGAAATCTGTATAAAATGTATGCGTTTTAGGATAAATTACATGTCAATGTATTTTCAACACAAATCATATTTGTGTTTCAGTTTAACTGTTGAAGTTTTAAGGGTTCAAGGCCCTAATACGGTGGAGGAGAAAGATCCCATTTTCGAACGTGGTTCTTCAACAACCTACTCAAGTTTCCGAAAAGCCAGTTACACCAAGCCCTGGTCTAATAAAGGTAGGAGAGTATGATCCCTCTTATTACACACTTCTTTACGTGCTTATTACGAGTTCCAGGTGTGATTTTTAAGGTAGTGTAACTTCTAAGAAAATGGTGTGAATACTGTGAAATATATTACTGTAAGTTACAGTTTAAACGCATTGTATATATGTATGTGCATCTCTCATTATCTTGCCCCTGCAGAAACAGACATGTTCTTCTTGGCTATCAGCATGGTGGGGACAGACTTTTCCATGATTGGCCAGCTTTTTCCTCACCGTGGTAGATCAGAAATCAAGGTATGTCACCCTGGTCCATAAATTGGTACCTTGTATTACTGTATAATTATCCTCTTATCTGTGACTTATATGCTTCCCCTTTGACATTAAACGGGGCACTGACACTATTATAAAGATACATTTTTATAATTAACTTTTAATGTAGGCCTATTCCATCTGTACATTTTTTAGAATTAGCCATTAAATGATTTAGACTAATGGGCTGCTTTATTTTTTTGGACAATAGCATCAGTTTGATACCTCCTCCGTGTTTAAATAGATAATTCTACATCATTAGATTAGATTGAATTGGCATATTCCATAACTCAAATTGTTTACAATATATAAAGAATGATACCTTACCAAACATTTTGACTGCCAATAATAACAGTGTTATATTATTCAGTAGGGCTGTAACTTTTTAACTGATATTCGAACGTTTGTTCAAACGCGATTGAAAAATTCAAGCAAGATGGCTAGGTTAGTGAGTGTGAAGTGTGCACACAAACACTGAAATATATTACCGACATTGAAAGATATTATAGCTGGAAAACTGCATTCAGAGCTAGCTTGATCGCGATGTTGGTGTTAAGATTTAAACTGGAATCCACTTTCTGGAATATTTCAGTATAGATCCTCATGTCCCTACTTAAATCATCAAGCAAGAATACCAGGGAGGGGTTATGGTTTAAACCTTAAGTCTGGCACGGTGGTAAAGTTTGCTTTACATTCAGTCATTCAGTTTTCCGTGAATAGACCCAATGCAATTAATAATAAATACACATTAAAACACAATATGAAAGTTATATGGTATGCATTGTTCCCCATTGTTTAACACTTAAAGCACACTTAATTAGACATGTATGTTTTATTGAGATAATTATATTTATACGTAGTAGCCCATTAATTCTATGGTTTGTATTGTAAACAGACAGTACAGTCAGTATTAGTAACGCAAAAGTATTGTGTATTTTTATAAAATATTTAGGGGCTCTGTACAAATGTGATGCTGTATGGGCTGTTAATATAATACTGAGAAGAATTATTGTGTTGTGTTTTTTTGGGGGTGAGAGTGTATTTGAATATATTTGAGCAAATTGCTTGTCATTTGAAAAAGTGACAACCCTAGTATTCAGTATTAACATAATATTCACAGTATGATAACCCTCAGCAACTCAAGTATCGCTTCTTGATTTCAGATATTAGCAAAGAATGGTGATTTTATGTTGTGCATTTT
>JABFEB020000113.1:13285752-13296605 GCA_019775895.2 Stomatorhinus ivindoensis
TAAATTTACTATTTTTAGCAATATTATGGCCTTTGATCATCTCATCTAAACAATTGCATATAAGCTGGCAACATTACTGAAATGATGAAAAGTATTACAATGTTGAGAACAATTTATGTCCTGATACCTTAAAGTTGCATTTTTATCCAGCAGATTTAGCACCTGTGGATGACCTTATCGATCTAGCTGCATCATTTAGCAGCAAATGAAAGTGAGTAATAACTATAAACAGTAGTAAACAAAGCTAATGTTAACTTATCCGTTAACTTACCCACTTATACACTGAGCCAGGATGTCAAGCATGCTTTCTAAATGCCAAATATTGGCCACTGAAAATTGTTACATTTGTATTTTAAGTTTTTTATTCTCTCGAAGGATTATGGAGCATGCTTCTTGTTTTGTGTGTTTTATGTACACTTGTCTTAACTGGCGTAACATTTCCTGTCTGCTGTGAAGGTTTCTAATGTGATGTTTCAGAGCAATTTCATAGTTGTGATAGATCCGGAATGCATTCACACCATACATCTCAAGTGTACAGCAAAGTATCTTCGGGGAGTGGTCTATGGCTCAGTGGATTAGTATACTGTGACTGATTGTTAGGTCGCTGGTTCACATCTTTTAGTCAGCCAAGATTCCACAGTTGGACCTTTGAGCCAGACCCCAATTTCTCTAGGGACTTTCAATTGCACGTTGCTTTGGAGAAAAGTGTCTTCTAATTAAAATGTAAGTTGTGCTAGGTTCTGTCCCGAACATATTAGTGATTCAGTGCATTACTTACTATAAGGGTATGTTTGGGGCAAATTTCCAAATTTTAAAGCTGCCTAGGATTAAGCTTTTAGATTATGCTTTAATGGAGAGAAAAAGTAAATGTGTAAATCCCAAACATCAAAGATAACTTTTTAGCCTACCCCGTGTATCCAGTATTTGTTTTTCTACTGCTAGTGACAGGTTGTATTGTCTTTTTTTACACATCTGTTTAATTTTTTTCCAGTTGTCGTATAATTTTAACTTTTTTATGTCCTGCTATAATGTTATGAAAGTATCATATTTTAAAACTTGAAAAGATGGGATGATCCCTCAAGATATATCTGAAAAGCCCTTCAACATGGTAGTAAGTTTCTTATAATTATGAATATATTATATCTAAATTTTTCATTTGCGTGTAAGATTTGTGTAATTTCAACTTAGATATTTGGAGGAACGTGACTGGACTCAAATGTGAAAGCAAGGTTTTGAACATTTCAGATCAAAAATATATTTGTTTCATTTTATTTGCTTAGTACCCAAGATGTAATTTATGTAAATTGCTAATAAAAATTTTGGAGTTTAAAGTAAATTTAAACTTTTAGGTTGCTGCTTTATTTGTATGTAAACCACATGTAAATTCAGATTCCGTTTGTGAAATTTGAATTTTCCACGTGACCGGCTTCACATCTAGTGTCCTCTGCCTCTTACCCTGTGCTGATTTATGGATGAAAAGGTGCTAAAAAATCAGGTTTAAGTACAGTATATGGTGAAACTTGAACAATGGAAATTGCTTTATTGCAGCAGTTTGTTATAATATGTTGCCTGATTAATTTCAGTACATCTTAAATGGGTATTCATGTAGATGTACATGGAATGAAAGGGATAATAGAGGAGGGTTGTTACTTAATTCAGAAGTTGAGTAGTTAGGATGTATGCCCGGTATATTAAATCAGGATCATTAATGGGTGGGTTTCATTTCCTGTCTTGGTGTTATCACGTAGAGTACTGCAGTGAAAATTTCATTTTCATCTTTGAAGTGATCTTTACTGCTCTGTAAATTTGTTGTTTAATAAGTGCTAGTACAATTACTTTTATTTTAACAATGCAGTTTTGATGCATTATTAGCAATTATTATACACATAGACTGAAATTTTTCTACTCGACTTTGGCACAAGAAATTTTGTTCACCCATCTTCATTAACTGATCCTGCAACGCAAGCCAAACATGCACGGTTGGGCTGTGATCCCAAATGCTAGGAGCTTCGGCTCGCAACTGAAATCACTCCAGGTAATAATGGATATGGAAAATGAAAGAAAAAAAATTGCATCTGACCAATACATGTTTCCACTGTGTGATGGTCCATCCGAGATGCCTCTGAGCCCGGGGAAGTCGACGCTGCTTCTGGACATGGTTAACATCACTTTACTGTGAAAAAAAGAAACCTTAAGTGGCGTTTGTGAATGTAACTCAGAATAGAATAGAATGTGTCATTGTACATTTTGGTGGTGATCTGTTATTGGATTTCTATGCTAATCGCAGTTTGTTCACATCGAACATCAAGTGCACCTGGCACCAGCAGACCCAAGGTCATATGATTGATTTTGTAATCATACTGGAAGATCTGCGTCCATATGTGTTGGTCACTTGGGTGAAGAGAGGAGCGGAGCTGTCAACTGATCACCATCTGGTGATGAGGTGGATCGAATGACAGCCGAAGATGCCGGATACACCTGGAGATCTTCAACTCGGAGCTCCGGCAGAACTTCTCTGCTTTTCCAAGGAATGGAATCGGAAGCAGCAGGTACTGGCAGGCTAAACAAGAAGTGGCTCTGACTGTTGCTGAAGCAAAAACTCTGGTGTGGGAGGGGTTTGGTGAGGCCATGGAGAAGGACTTTCAGTCACCCTTGAAAAGGTCCTGGCAAACTGTCAGGTGACTGAGGAGGGGCATGCACAGCTTCATCAATGCTATTTACAGCAGGGATGGAGAGCTGTTGACCTTATTCAGGCAGTGGAAGAAATATTTCGAGGATTTCTTAAATTGAGGTTTTTGTTTCTGTTTTTGCTGCAGCAAGGTTGCAATTGCATTTATTCACGGATTTGTTGCTGTAAATTAATAAATTAATAGATTGATAAATTAATAGATAAAAATGTCAAGGTGTTGTCGTATTTTACATTCATTCTCTTAGTACATTCCAAGGAATAAGTTTTAATACGACTAAGGAGCGCAATGCATCCGCAAAGAAAATAGTCTCGTGAAATTGAACTTTCATAAATAATACTTTAAACATTGTCGAGGGAGTACTCCTTCTGGATTACAATGTCTTCTATGCGTGGAAATGGATTAGTGCCCATAATATTTGAATGTTAACCGTATCGCAGGGTGTCGCACTCCTAATTGGATGAGGGCGGGGCGGTTTTCAAAACTTTCTTTTTATTTTCGTTTCCAGCAATAGGTGACCTAAGTCACTAAAGTTAAATATCACTAAAATGTTATGTAAACGAGCAACATCTAATGGTTACATAGGTTCGCTAAATTATGTGATTCATGTAACACTCCAGAATTAGTATTAACCTCGGGTTTATTGAGATTATTGAACCATTACATAGACGCACTGCTGTTTCACCAATAGGGGTCATAAGTGCATTTGGCGAGCAGATGGAAAGCTGCTCACCTGGGATGTTAGTGGCAGCCATGCGAGAGGTGCCGAGGGAGAGCGTACTTTCCTAGTGAAAGTCGTGCTGTTCGTGGATTACAGGTGGAAATAATTCGCTCTTCTTTCGAGTACGGAATCCTGACACTAGGGACGACTTGGTCGGTATTGGGAATACATAGTTCATTAATCTGCAGGAAAGCCGGTTGGTTATATGTTACACCTTTGCTCGTTTTATTAACTCAAGAGGCAAAGCCATGTTTTGTCGAAATCAGACCACAAGGGCTACAGTGGCGAGGGGGTCTGCCCTGGAAATGGAGATACGACGGGGGAAATTCAGAATGAGTATATTCATGGATTCATCACAGGTGGGAAAATTCATTCTTTTCTGAATTACAGCGTTTCTTCTTGGTAGTTTACCTTTGAGCTGAGTGTAACTTTACAGCAGGCGTTTCTGATACAGGGCAGGAAAGACTTGGAGTTCATACGTCTGTGTTCCTGTTTTTTATATTATTTCTGGAAATGATAAAAATGCCAGCGCCACTTGGCGATAGAAAGTAAGTGCTTTTTTTGCGGAATAATTCGCTAAAAGCCTTGCAAGGCATAGTACTGACCGTTTGTGAACTGGCCCTTAAGAGATAAACTGTTGAAATAATAAAATATTTATATTATTAATTTTGTTCTACAGCCATATATTTGATGTATCGTGAACATCTTTAGCCACGGGTTCTGGTTTCTGTTAGTGATGTTGCCATTTAGACCTGTTATATAAATGGATGTAGCCTACTATAAATGAACCAATGACTATATAAGTAAATATATTTTGAAAATAAAACTGTAAGATTCATGAGGGATAAATAAATATTATATATAGTAACTGTCCACATAATCCTGTAAATGGAGTGGAAATCCATGGACAGGAGGTGGGGGCCTAGGGTCCGTGTTTATCAGGGGGATCAGGATTTCGATCTACACTCACCCATATATATGTAAAAAATCTTGTTGATTGTCTTATCGGTGCCCTCAGGCTTGTAAATATTACCAGGATTTACTGGAATAATGCGTTAACAGGTTCCTTCAGTGCTGAGTCACAGAATATGTTGCACCCTTAAGCACCACATTTTATGAAATGAGCAGTTGTTAAAAATTTCTGTGTAGTAGGGATTTCTGAAAAACTGCAAATCAGCATAAAGCCTGAGTGATTAGTACAATACAGGGGAATAGATTATCTGTCTTCAATTTATTGAGCAGATGCTTTTATACAAAGCGGTGTACAATTGGCACGAAACCAAGATGAGGTTTCTATCCATTGACCACTGGGTTGCGGGTCCAGGACATTTCCACTGCACCACTTTGCTTCTCAGAAGACACCATACTTATCCTTTGTGAAACAGCTGGATATTTTATTGGCTGCATTCAGGTAAATTACCATAGCTAAATCCACTTCAGGCACTGCATCTTATATGAAGTTCTAGCACCATGTGTTACGTATGAAAAAATAACGTGATATTTGTATTGTGTAATGATTGTTGTGTTTTGTAAGACCATATTGATTGAGTGTTTAATTTGTGTAAGATGCAATATAATAGTAATTGTTATAAAAAAATAGCCACAATAAATGTTGCAATGAAAATAATGTGAAAAGAAAACAAATATATTAAAAAGTTGGATACTGGGAAAGAAAGAGTAAGATGTAGAACAGGAATCTCATATCATGCAACACGATGACAAACATTGGATGTTTAATGTACAAAAATACAGAAAATCATAATCCCAAAAGAAAAGACTAGCTCACTTTTGGAAACATTTCTGAGACAGAATTTTCCTCAAAATGTAGCAAGGCAGTATTATTTATATATAAAATTATACTTAAAATAGTGCCCAGTCAAAAGATGCTGGGCCCATTGCCCAGAATATTAGTGTACCTCCATTTACAATAGTTTACATAAATCTTTTAAAAAATGCACAAGTGCATAAATATGTAACGTTTATTATTATGGATTATGTGAGTCACTCTGGCTAAAACCATGGTATGCATATAAAACAGCTACAGTAATCACAGCATCACTTTTAGCAGTAGTAATTGTTATTTATATATTACATCTATGTTAGTTATATTTTACTGTGAAAAACTCAAATGAAGTAGCACATCCATAATATACAAGTAGTACTTCATCAGGCAAGTTGTTCTTCACTGTTTTTCTACACCAACATGCTTTTTAATAGTAATGTTTTTCTTATCTTCGCACCAATTTTTAAATGCTTTAACAACCTTCTTTTGCCTATACGTGCTGCTATCCTTGGAAAACCGTGGTGTATTTGAGATAATTACCCTTTTAAAGCTAAAGGCTAAGAGTGCAGGAGTACTTAGACTCCTATGTTCAAACGCAGCAGTGAAGAATCCATTAATCTGAATTAAAGGGAAATACAATAATTAAACACAATAGAAACTGGTTTAGGATGTCATATATAGAGTCCTGGTGGACTGAATATGATACAAAACATTAATGATACAAAGCTTTGTTGTACAAATCTCATCATGTACATATCAAATTTTCACATAATACTAGTGAAAAGATTAAACATGGAGGCTGCTGTGAGTGTGATTGAGAAAACATGGTGCAATAATTGTGTGCATTATGACTGTGGATAGTAGGTTAGTGAAAATGTCTTTTGAGGAGAGGTTAGCAGAATCTGTTCCAATTTTGTCTCATCTCTTCAAAAGACATTTTGCCACAAGTCTTTTGACATGTTCAGGTATATTTTAGAACATATCAGTCAGGCTTTCTTATGCCTCTCTCTCAGCAGTGGGGTCCTTTTGGGTCTTCTACATAACCTTCTTTGATTGAGATGGTAACTGATGGTGCAAGTCGAAACTATTATATCTTCTGCCTCAAGGGAAACTTGAATCTCTGTGGCAGTGATTGAGTTGCTTTCTCAAATATTTAACAATCCTTCACTGTAGTCTCTGTTCAAGTTTTCTCTTTCAACTGTATCCATGGAGGTTGGTTACATTGCCTTGGGCCACAGACCTCTTGATAACTTCGAGTATGATGGAAACAGCAACACCACGGTTCTCGGATAATCTTTGATTATCCACGTTTAGCCACAATTTTTCTCACTTTGTCCTATTCAAATAATTTTTTTGTTTTCTTTCTTTAGTCTATGGTCATTTCAGGACACACAGTGGCAAAACAGGAGAGTAAGTCCATTTTCCTGTTCAGACTTGCAGAATGGGTTAAATTTACACTGTAGGCGACTCCAAGTGATGACAGATGAGTTCTCCCCTCGAGTAAAGTAGAATCACGTGCTTGAATTGTTTGTACTGCGATTAAGAGTGAATTAACTGCTTCACTTGTTTTGATTTGTTTCATTGCATATCCAAAGAAATGTATATGTGATATACAATATACTAGAAGTTATTTTAATTTACAAGTTTCTGTAAATGGCGAATTGTTTGCAGAAAGTGCATGAGTGTCAATATTTTTGTCCACATACGAGCCTTGCATGTTCTGTTTCAGTTCAGGTCCCTGTCTGTGTCCCATTCCCTCTCACTACTGTTTATTTTTAGTTAAAGTAATATTTGTGTGTTTGCGTGTCATCAGTGAATGGTCCTCCCAAGGGCTTAGTAAGCTTTCTGGCCTCCTCATACCCCTAATTTAGTGCACTTGTGTGGCATGTACCCACAAGTACAGAAAGCGTTCACAAACAAGGCAGGAGGTATGCAAACCACTCAGAAGCAAGCACACACTAAACATTTATCATCTTCTTACCACTTATGCCTGGCAACACAGGGAGCAAGCTGGATGACATGCCAGTTCGTCACACAGCACGCACACGCACGGCGGTTCACAGGCAGCAGTTAGCCTAAATGTATGCCTTGGCACTGTGGGAGGCAACCTGCAAAGCATAGACAGTGTATACATGATACACTCACAGATCAGAGGTGGGATTTGAACCAGATTGAGGCAACAGTGCTACCCATTATACCGCCCACACACTAACTAGAGTATTTGTAATGAATAGCTAGTGTTCATTAAAGTCTAATCACCCTTACCTGGAGCTTCCGGATTCAGTAAATTGTGAGATGCGGAGATCCACAGGACAAACACTAGTGAGTCACCGATGATCTCTGTCTACTGTCTGCAGTTTCTCTCCCACAATCAATTACCTCACTACCTCTCTCATAAGTGTAATACCTTTAATGGCTATAAACTGGTTTGTATAAGATCTCCCTTTCTGCCATAAGGAGAAGGAAAACATGTTTTTGTACAAGACTTTGTGCAGGACCTGGCAGTCTTGCACTACAAATCTGCTGTAAGTGTCTGATCTGGGCTGTTATCTGAACTCTCTTCTGCTGCTGTCTTTTATTCCTGTCAGTAAACTGGTATTAACTGCTTATGTACAGGAACTCACATTAATTTTCTCATTACGCAACCCAGCAACTTTTCTCCCACCTTGCCTGGATGTGACATATAACCCTCAGATATGTGATATAGTACAAATAGTACAGGTTGAGACATTGGCTTGTTAAAAGCCCTTTGTAAGCCAGCCAGCCAGCCAGCCAGCCAACCAACCAGCTTTGACTGTATTCTGTGTTACTCATTCATTGGAGGGAAGTCCCGACAAGAGAAACTTGTTCCTGGGGGACAGGGTGCATAAAAAAGCTGTGATTCTATACTCTAAATGTGGATTTTCCAAATGGATTTTTGCTTCTCGCGGTGTCTGGGACTGACTCATAGCTTGACTTTATGTTTTTCTAAGGACGATGTGTCTTGATTGGTCACTGTTTTATTTAGTCAGGTCCACCCAGTCATTCAGACTCGCTCCTCCTTGATTTCAGCTATGTAACCACTTTGTTCTTTCTGCAGTGACCCCTCCCACCTCCACTCCCATTCAACCTTGTTCTTTCATGGTGAAAAAGCAACCCTGCTCCAAATGCAGCTCATGCTTCTTCGGCACGATTGTGCCTCTAGTGCTCATGACTACATAAAAACAGTGTAGTACCACATTTCACCACAGAGGGTCATTTGAAAGAGGGGCACAACATCAAAATCCATTTGGGACAATTTCAGACAATCCACTTCTACCGTATGTAACAGCCATGGCCAAAGGCTTTGGGAATATCACAAGTATTAATTTTCACTGATGCCTGATGCCTCAGTTTTTTTTGATGGCAATTTGCATAGACTCCAGAATGTTATGAAGAGTGAATAGATGAATTTCAATTAATTCCAAAGTCCCTCTTTGCCATGAAAATGAACTTAATCCCATAAAATCGATTTCCGCTGCATTTCAGCCCCACCACAAAAGGAACAGCTGACATTTCAGTGATTCTCTCGTTAACACAGGTGAGAGTGCTGATGAGGACAGGGCTGGAGATCACTCTGTCATGCTGATTGAGTTAGAATAACAGACTGGATGCTTTAAAAGGAGGGTGGTGGTTAAAGTCATTGTTCTTCCTTTCTTAACCATGGTTACCTGCAAGGAAACACATGCAGTCATCATTGCTTTGTGCAAAAAGGGGCTTCACAGGCAAGGATATTGCTGCTACTAAGGTTGCACCTAAATCAACCATTTATTGAATCATCAAGAACTTCTAGGAGAGAGGTCCAATTGTTGTGAAGGTTTCAGGGTGCCCAAGAAAGTCCAGCAAGTGCCAGGACCATCTTCTAAAGTTGATTCAGCTGTGGGATTGGGGCACCAGCAGTGCAGAGCTTGCTCAGGAATGGCAGCAGGCAGGTGTGAGTGCATCTGTACTCACAATGAGGCGAAGACTTTTGGAGGGTGGCCTGGTGTCAAGAAGGGCAGTAAAGAAGCCTCTTCTCTACAAGAAAAACATCAGAGACAGACCGATATTCTGCATACCGTACAGGGATTGGACTGCTGAGGAGTGGGGTAAAGTCATTTTTTCTGATTGTTTTGGGGCATCCGGAAAAAAAGGTTGCCCAGAGATGAAAAGGTGAGTGCTACCATCAGTCCTGTGTCATGCCAACAGTAAAGCATCCTGAGATCATTCATGTGTGGGGTTGTTTCTCAGCCAAGGCAGTGGGCTCGCTCATAATTTTGCCTAAGAACACAGTCATGAATAAAGATTGATACCAAAACATCTTCCGAGAGGACGCTACTTCTTCCAACCATTTAAGAACAATTTGGTGAATAACAATGCCTTTTCCAGCATGATGGAGCACTGTGCTATAAGGCAGAAGTGGTAACTAAGTGGCTCGGGGAATAAAACATTGACATTTTGGGTCCATGGCCAGGAAACTCCCCAGATCTTAATCCCATTGAGAACTTGTGGTCACTCCTCAAGAAGTGGATGGACAAACAAAAACGCCCAAATTCTGACAAACTCTAAGCATTGTGCAAGAATGGGCTGCCATCAGTCAGGATTTGGTCCATAAGGTGATTGACAGCATTGTAGAGGTCTTGAAAAAGAAGGGCCAGCACTGTAAATATTGTCTCTTTACTTAAACTTAATATAATTATCAATATAATCCTTTGACACTTGTGGAATGCTTGTAAGTATACTTCAGTATACCCTAGAAACATCTGACAAAAATATCTACAAAACAGTGAAGCAGCAAACTTTATGAAAACCAATACTTGTGTCATTCTGAAAACTTTTGGCCACAACAGTGCTATTACCGTTTCTAGTCAACATGTTCCTGTCACAGATGATGTTTCAGTGCTGAACCACAGACCCCCCAAGTTCCAGATTTGACAGTTAAATTGAGAGTTACAGGTGCAAGAGTCAATGAAGCAGCTGCAGCCAAACCATACTATGTCATTCTTGGTGTGAAGCAGTGAATGCTGTGCCTGTTCACGTCATGACTAATAAATACAATATATTTGACCTGCCCTTCCGCCAGTAATTTGTATCACATTAAACCCCATCATGCAAATTAACGAAAGCAATACCATCCTTGCTTTTGACATGTATTTCTAATTGACCAACAGAGTGCGCTGCTTTCCATGAATATAAAAGTAAACTCTAAAGAAAATTTGGTGCCCTCCAGTGGTGAATAACCTGACAAAGCATTTCATTTTATTTATGGGGTGAGGCCTTGTGTCCTTAAACATACAAGAATTAGGTTTGAGTTCTACTTCAATTATTTTGAGGGTGAAGTATATGGGTGTCTTCTGAGGGTTTACATTTGAAAGACATGTAGGTTAGAAGAATCGCTGTCTGTAAGTTTTCCCTGATATATCTGTCCAGGTTTCTTAGGATGAGCTCCACGATCACTGGGACCCTGCATAAGGAGTTCGGGATATTTAGGGCATGATTAAGTTATTATTTTGTACATTAAATATAATCAGTGCCAAATTACAGTTTCTGTGTATGTATACACCACCTCATGGTCTGTCTCCCATTCTGGAATGTCCCCTGCCTTGTGTCCTATGCTCCTGTTTTAGTATAAGATATGTGGAAGCCCATTAAAAATTAAACCAGG
>JABFEB020000113.1:13302428-13318477 GCA_019775895.2 Stomatorhinus ivindoensis
AAATAATTAAATAAATATGGCGTCCCTACTTCGCGGAAATTCAGTTATCGCGGGCGGCCTTGGAACCTATCTCCCGCGATAAGTGAGGGATTACTGTATTCCAACCAGTAATCCTGGTTAGGGTTGTGAAGCAGTCTGAAGCCTCCCCCAGGCAGCACAGAGCACAAGGCCACACCTTGGATGGGAAGCTAATCCACAGAGCACATACACAAAATCTAGAGACACCAATAACCTGAATGTCTTCCGACATGGGGAAGAAACCAGAGTACCCATGTGACAAGTGACAAATTTCACACACACACAGAGCAGAGGCAGTAACTCCAATGTTACCCACTAGACTATATCTATATAAAGTTAAATATATTTTTTATTGTTTATCTGTGTTTGTAATTTGTAGGAAATCCTTTAGCCTATGTATTATACTCAGGCTCTAGTGAACTATTTATCTGTTTATTCATGTGTTTGTTTGCCTGCTCGCTGTTTTGCTTATTTGGATCGTGTATCACTTGTTTTGGCATTTTAGGTTCACGTCACTTTCAAACTTAAAGGTACTTCCAAAACCATCATATCCTGATGTATCCAAAGCTTGGAATCCAAAATGCGTTTAGTGGCCTAAACACAAAACACAATTTCTAGTGTTGATTATGAGTTATAATAGAGTAGACTTGCAAGAGGCAACGTAGTGGCGAATCTGAGCACACGACACAAATCAGTGACCTTGCTTCCTAACGTCTCTTGTGAAACACAGGGGCGCACAACTGTTTGAGTGGGGGATTGACAGGTTGTTGAAACCTAGCAGGATATTCAGCTGACTCATAGCTGAGCTGTGACATCTAGCTATAAATACTCTCAGTGGGTGACATGGGAGGCTGCCTCCCAAATTTTAGCATGCCTGTGTCACACAGTGTAGCCACTGTGAGACTCTCAATAACTGTGTATCATTATCTAAAATGAGCTGGGTAGGATTCCTGTTTTTTCTTTTGTTTATTACTCCTCTCTCAAACTGATGGAGATTGAGATAAAGATTCACAGTTCTTGAGAAGGGAAAGTGTATTCAGTTTGAGCAGCTGTGGGATCCTTTTGCATGATTATGTTGTTTAAATAATTATATGGCAGCCTTTAAGTCCCAAAACACATTATGATCATTCCCTTCCCATGGTTTTTATTGTGCTGAAATTCCTATATTGGTCTGTGCATTTATCCTGTCGGGTAGATGCTGTACTGCTTTGTGTATTAATATCTGAATGTAATAAGTCTTCGTTTGTAGGTTGGATGGAGAGGGAACTGGGAATTATATTGTATTCTAGATAAAGAGGGATTGTATATTTCTTGTAGCTTGTTCAACCCCCTTTTCTGATAAAGCCCTTGAGTAGAATGAATTCTTTGTTTGATGAAACATCTCAGCATTTTTCTACATTCATGTCCTGGGATTCTGAAACAAACAAATTTTGTTAAAGATAGTGATTCCAGATGTTATGAAGCTGCTAAAATAAAAGTCAGATTTTGCAAGGAGAAAAGAAACACATAATACCTGAATACTTGTAAACCTCCACTACCCTCAAATCTTCAGATGTCATGCATGTAAGCAGGGAGATGAATGGCATCATTTTCATGACTGTATTACTGCACAAACACTAGAACACACTGTGCTGTACAACCTAGTAACACTGAAGTTCCTATGTGCTGAGCCAGCCTGACTTGGCAGGAGAGTCTCTTTGGCTGGGAACTTTTCAGCTCTGTTGACTCAAGATGCACACATGTTCATAATTGCTGGCCTGTATCCCCAGGAAGCCCACGTCAGGGTGGGAAAGCTTGGCATTCCAGATGGAAATGCCTTTCCTTTTGGCAGTCTAAGCTACACTGACTCCTGAACAAGGAGAATTGGAGGCAAGGGATAAAAGTAAAAGCGATTTATGAAGGGAATTCTTTTTTTGCAATAAACAGACTATTGTTAGAGAAATATACTGTCTGTTTTCACAGCAGCTTTGCAGCATTTAATTGTAATCAGTGATGACATTGGCTAGCACATATTTTAATGGAAATTCAAGTCACTAGACAGAACGGGCTGCTTTGTTTTTCTGTGTTTCTAGGGTGTGAAACTGTTTTACTTCACTGTAGCTGGAAAAAAAACAGTGGTCCTTGAACATGTGTTGCGTGACTCACAAGATGCTGTAAAATCTTCTGAAGTCAAGTTTTATTGTCAGCTTAGCCATGTACAGCAGACAGTGAAACAAGACGACGCTCCTCCTGTATTCACTGTTCACTGAAATTCAAGTTTCATGACAAGACTAAGACATTATCGTATTAAGAAACAAACAGAACTTGCAGAAGGAAAGGATGGCCAGTGTAATAACCGAGTTACCCCCTGTTTCTTCCACAACCTTTGTCCTGGGTCGTAATGCAAATAAAACTGAGTACAGGCACCTGCAATGGTGAGATCTACAGCTCCATGGAGAGCGCTGCTGGTAGTCTGGCCAGTGCTGTTATTCTCCCCAGTGCTCAGCTGTGTTACTGCACCGAAGGGAAAGCTGGATTTCATCTTCCCTGGTGTGTCGTACCATGCTGCATGTTAAAAGGTGGGACCAGGATTTTGTCTTGGTTGTCTAACAAAATTTTCCTGAAATGGCCTTGTGTAATTAGAAGTATGGAGATCATACAAACAAAAGACATTACATTTGCTTCAAATACTGAAAATAATACATTTCTACAGCATAATTAAAAAACAGCTCATGGTATATTACTTACAATATAGTATATGTTAAGATTTCTATAGCTTTACATTTAAACAGCATATAAAGAATACAAACTTATGTAACACCTTATACTATTTATTCAGCTGGATATTTATACAGCTGGATATTAAAGGTACATGTCTTTCTAAAGTCTACAACAGATGCTTCCTTAATATTGCATCAAATGCCATAAATGTTATATCAGAGGTGGGGGACAAGAAGCAAAAGGCTGTTAATGGTAACTTTCACACCACTTTTTAATACTTGGTTATTTCCTGTTTTACATGCAGAAGGCTACTGGGCTCAGGCCAGTGTACATGCAGAGGAAAAGAACATATCCTTCCTGAACCCAACATGCACAGATCTCTAATTCCTGCCATTCTAAAGGTTACACTATGATCTCATCAGAGTGCAGGCAGGCAGGTTTTCAGTCTTTCTTCTCACAGAGATGTGAGCAGCTGACTGTTATTGATACCTGTTCAGTGAAGTCATCAGAGGCAATATTACCAATAAGTAATATATAGTTAATGCAGACCATGCAGGGTGATGATGTCATGTACTGGGTGAGGGTTTCAGGAGCAGGCATGGTGGTGACACAAAAAGGGGTTTCATTGACTTAATGAACAAGGGCTGAAAATAAACTGGGTTACAAGGAATCAAAACAGGAGGACTGGAACGAGGCAGGAAACAGGCAACGCGAAGGTACAACATCAATGACTGGACTGGGAAGCATATTAATATGGAACAAACAAGGGAGGGTATGAATGACAGTTAGGAATGATTAACACAAGGGCAAGACAAGTTACAGGCTTGGATTGTTAGTAGACATGTAACGATGTATCGTGAATTGGTAAAAAATCTATGTAAATGTCGATTTAAACCGGCTGATGTGGAAAATGAATCGCTACTTCATGGTAATTTACTTAATAGAAATACTAGTGTAATATTACATTTGATTTCACGACGTCAGTTCGACGTCAGATGTCACTTCTTATTCACTTCAACAACATACGTTTATAGTTTTGACCGAATGTGAGATGGCGAGTGAATTTGAAATTGAGGATGCACCCCCCGATCTTAACTCGGTGGTGTGGCAGCATTTTAGCTTTCCGGTAATCACAAACGAAAAAGGCGAGAAAAGCACACACAAATCAAACACTGTGTGGAAGCATTGTAAAAGACTGATAACATACACGAACATGCTTCAGTATGTCCACTGGCACCACAGTGAGCTCAATTTACCACCACCAGAGCGAAGATTATTAAACGGGCAAACCGCACTAAAAAGCTGCACATGCAAGCCTTAGTTTGTTTGGTTACGCTTTATAAGTGCACCTTCATAATGCATTCATAGAACATTCGTAAGCAGCATGCAAGTACACCATGTTGCCAAGTAATCAAAAAGACTATTTTTAATCGATGCATTTAAAAAATTGAGTAATCAGGTTTAATTGACTAAACATGACAGCTCTAGTTTCCTGACACAGACACAGAATATTATAGTTAGATATATGCTTTAGTTCAAAGTTAATCTATAAATCCTTTTATGGCACCTGAACCACTTGGCTAACAATAGTCATTACACTAATTAAATATACCACCATACAAATCAGAAAAGCATTGGATTACAGTGTTTATAACATTGGCTTAAAGGTGTGAGGGAAGGGAAAGACATAAAATACCCATGTCTCCTCAGGAAAGACAGTCTAAAAGACTTGCATTTGTAAAATGATTGCATAACTCCAGGACATCCATGTTTTTCTGTTGTAAAAGAAGTCTGTTGAGATCACCATACTTTAGGTATTACATAACTATTAGCATACAAGTGAATAATGAAACGTAGCAACATCAATTTCTATGAAACACTTAACATTTTACTCATTAAACCTTTTAAGATGGTAAAAATAAGATGAAAGTAATTTAGGAAATTGCTTTTGGAGAAATTTATAGGGGTTAAAAAATATTTTCGCCCAAATTAAATTGTGGCAGAGGAGCTAGAGAATATGTCAGGTTTATTGTAATAGCTGTCGTTACTTTTAAGAAGTATAGTAATTTCAAACACAGCTTGAGTTGTGTCCTATTTTTCGCAGCATATTTGCTGAATACCAATAAATTTTATTCTGGATCATTTTTAAGAAAAACACCCAGAAATCTTTTATATGACTGAAGCCAAGATTCCGACTTCAGTGAGTTTTGGGTCATTGGCTGGCTGAAAATTGAACAGACATCATTTTTTTCAAGTTTTAAGCAGGTTATCCTTTATGATTTCTAAACATCCATTTTTTTTCCACTAGTGTCACCACAGGTTGAGGTGTCTAGGGCATTTTGTAGGGTTTATGGCAAATGTAACATTGGGTCTTAAGAAAAGCAAGTTCAAGGTTTCATCTCCACAAATTATATCACCTCTTTCGGCATTGTTGCAGGACCATTCAGGTGCTTTCTTGCCGGCGTTTTCTTGTCAGGTTTCTTAATTTGGATATATGTACTACCATATCTAGGTACTGTATAGGTGGTGCAATTGCTTGTCTTGATATTATAGAACATCATGCATGGATTGCCATTATTTTAAACCATTCTTCAGATCTGTATATTTCATCTGTGTGAAAATAGATGTTAACCAACCAGACTTAACCAGTCTATCTTGTTGAGTTAATACTCTAAAAATTATTTAAGAATGTGTTTATAAAAGCACAGCGTTTGAATGATTTTTGAAAATATGATATTAATTAGAAATATTTCTATTTTATCATATCATCAATTTCTTTGATGTTTTGGAGGAGTTTGAATATATTTGCAAGGCATTAGATGATGAATTAGATCTGTCTATTTCCAGTGACAGATTAACCCCCGCAATATTGCAGTTGAGTAATGAGTCGCTGTTTGGATAGTCTCAACGTACCTGTTCACCAGCTCCTTTTGGACAGTGAGTTGAAAACAAAGGATACTTGATACACACACACACGACATATTAACAACAACAACAACAACAAATGTATTTTTGTATAGCGCATTTTCACGACTTCACATCATCCCAAAGCGCTTTACAGCATCCCCACCCAAAGCCCCCAGTGAGCAAGCCATAGGCGACAGTGGCAAGGAAAAAGGAAGAAACCTTGGGAGGGACCAGACACAAAGATGCACAAATGCATGCAGAATTGTTTAAATAAAACTAAGAAATATGGAATAAAGGCATTTAAAAGAACAGTCTTATCAATTTAAACATCGCGATGATGCAATACTAATACGTGCAAAAAATTGAATTTTAATCGTGGGATATACTGATCAAAGGGTGGCACAAATGTGCACTGCTTTCGTACACTGCATATATAGCCTACCTTTTACTGTAATATATAATTAACTTTTCGACGAAAGACGCAATTTTATTGAAAATCTAGAACACTAACCCCCCCCCATAACATCTTTGCTACCCTCTCACTTGTGCTCTTCTGCAGTCCACGTGTCTTGTCCACATCAAAAAAAAAATCAGGACGGCGAGTCCGATGAGAGGAGGAGGATGGTGATGATGAAAAGCTTGTGGTCCATCGTGATTCCGGGCGTATTTACTTCTCTGGTCGGTAGAGCACCACTTGCTATTTATGTTAAAACCGCACGCTTTGGATCGCGCCGATACGCTATAAGATATCCTGCGTTAAAAATTACGTCTTTTTGTTTTCTTATTGGGAGAGTTTGACGTTGGTGGGAACATGATCAACTCAAAGAATATCGCAGTAAGTGGACTGCATTTCTGCGATCTCTTCATGACATCTGACAGCACTTGATCAGCAGCTAGCGATGAATGGACACGGATTACTTGGATTGGTAAAACGGTGAAGCGATATGGCTCACTGTCAGGTGCAGGTACGCTACACAAGGTCAGACGATGCACCTCAAAGCGGTAAAAAATAAATGTTTTATTTAAAAATAGGTTCATGTAAACCGATTGGAAATGTCGGTAGCATTTCAGGCTACTTGACGAGGCACAAATACTTAATAATATTTGTTACTATGCTGAAGTACAAATTATGAACACATATTCGATACTAGAGATAAAAAACGCGTTACGATTCATTAATGATGAATAAACACGAGATCAGTATTTACCTTCTGTTATTCATTACTTGTTCCTTAAGTAGTTCCTTAGTAGTTCCGTCAGTAGTTCACAAACGTTTATAGAATTAACAGATATAGTAATAAATATAGTAACTGCTTGAAATAAAAGATGGGTCACGATTCAATAATGATGAATCAACATAAGATAGGTATGTAATTTAGGGACACAAATCCTAAATTATATTTAACATATCTCAGCAAGAATCCCCATCACAATATTACATAAAACAAGCACAACAATTACAGTTGAGTGGACTGTAACCTCTACATTTTGCATCAATATACTGCTGCGGTTGGAGTAGGAAAAATACTGGTCAGTTTGCAGCAGTACCTTGTACTGGTTTTAAATCAGCAGTCATTAAAGTTTTAAAATGAACCCTTTACATGTACTAATCCATTCCTGTTAGATATTAAGTTTTATTGTAGAATTGTACAGTATTAAGATGTTATGATGGTATATGTTGTACAGTCTCTGTCTTCATCCACATGCTGTACTTGAAAGTGTGATGTTTTTTGGAGGTTCCACCCATAGGATGTTCATATGTCTTGTTTCATTACTGGAACATTTAGACAGTTTGACTTTTGCTCAGTCTGCATCCCAATATAGTCACGGTATGTTTGTATCTGCTTTTGAGTTCCATCTGTGAGGCTAGAAAAAAGGTTTTTAGCAAAGGATCACTGGGATGATGAACCCTGGTTCAAGGAAGATTGCAGCAGGCTGCTGGTTTTTCATGTGTGCCCCCTATTAATTCATTACCTTTAGTGATTTCGATTAGAGTATTTCTGTATCTAGACAGCGTCATCCAGCATTTTAGATATAAATCACCCTTTAACTGAAATGTCTCAAAACCCTACTGACTTTGTCGCCTTTAGCATATGTTTCTGCAGCTGTACTGTATGGTTGCACAGACATTAATGTACCGCACCTGAACAAGCAGCCGGAATGGTCCATGGATGGATGGCTGGGAAGTATCATTGCTTGGGCTGTTGTTGGTCATCAGTTTCCCATTAGCACCCTGTGTGTGAGTCAGTCCACATTCCTGTCACCTGTTCCTGAATATGACTGGACTCCATTCTGGAATGCATTTAATCTCCCATTGCATAACATTAGGGTTCCATTACAGTGGATTTGCATTATACAACAAACTGGACCATACCTTTAAATTCAGCTGCAGGTGCAGGCAATGGTGATCACGTTTAGCTTACTGCCACACAAAACCTTTCGCATTCATCTCAAATATAGTTGTGCGAGTTGTTTGGCTTCCAAAGCACTTGCATGACATTTTCCATTACTTGTTAGAACACCCAGGCATGCCGAAAGAACAGAGACATTATAACAAGGCCGTAGACTGGGGTATGGACAGGAGGGGCAGGTCCCTACCAATTTTGTGGGAGGATCATGTGTGTTTAGGGCGTAGGGCTTTTGGGGTTGATTTAGTCCCTACCAATGCTGAAACCAAACTTTTACATTTGCATTATAACTACAATAATTTAACAAACACCACATTTCTTTAAGGTTTCTATGTTTCTCTGCATCAGCCTCTCTGACATTTAAACCAAAATATTTATCAATATCATTTGTCACTGGATATTTTAACAGGTTTCTCTGGAATCTCGTGATTGCAAATTGCACTCTGCAGAAGTTGAAACTCATTTCCTCAGATAACCATGAATTGCCTTTGCCTGTTTAGTTGAACATACAGTATATCTTTACCTGTTATTTGTTGTGTAAGTTATTTTTTGTTGTATGTCTAGGTATCTGTTCTGAGTTTTCAGGCAGTTTGTATCTTGCATTGCTGTGCTCTCTTGGCTTATTCTATTTTCTTTTTTGTTGTGTGTCACATATCTAGGTTTAACACTGTTCCATATCTTTGGTACTTATTGTGTGCTTCGGTTGATGTTCTTTGTCTGTCACTTATAGGACTTCTAATTTGCACTCACCAAGTGTTTGCACTGTTGTCTGAAGTTGGTTTATTATATTTTATTAGAAAGTGTGATCTCATTGATCACACTGAGACACCTGAGAAATACCCAAGAATGTTTTTAATGGATTTTAATGAAAATTTCTGTTATTCTTATTATTCTTCCATAGGAGCACTGATTATTGTTCTTTTATCAGTGACAATTTAATATACTATGAAAATGCTTTACAGCACACATTGTTCTAGCATTCTATATCCATAGCAACAACAGAAATTTTTGAGAACATCTGAACACCCACAATACAATGCCCCTAGTAACATTTTGACTAGATGCCTGGTTTCACTTTATGATCTCATATGGTAAATAAAGTGAATTTACATGGCTAATCCTTGGGTTTTAAATCAATGCTTAATTAACAAGTAGTAGTTTTTAATAAAAAGAATCAGGTGGTCCTAAGTGGCCCTGTTTGTAAAGGGAGCAAGATAGGCTAGCTAGACTTGTAACGTTACCTTTGTCACTTCAGGTCCCTACCTTCCTCAGTAGTAACCATTTATTCTTTTTTATTGATGACCTTACAATTTATGTCTGACTAAAGGAAAGCTATTAAAATTGCTAAATCTTTTGGCAGCTATGAATTATATAACTACTGTTATTTGGACCTAGATTATTATTTTTTTTTTCCTGTACAGTGCTGGTCTTTTGTGGGAGATACCTTTTGCATATTTAGTGCTAAAAGTCAGACCATATTTTCCCAATGTGGTGCAGCAGTCCCTGTAACCTCCCTACAATTGTGTGCAGACTAAAAGTAAAATCCTCAAAAACTCAATAATACTACTAAAACCCTTCAGCGCTACTCAAAATACACAACAGAGTGGTCATGCATTCTGCCTGTTGGTGATGAGATTAAGTTGCACCCACAAGCTGGCCTTCATGTTGGGGGCGGTATGAGTGGGAGAGTGGGCATCTCGGGGACGCAATCCGGCTGCTTTCATAATCTTATGTCCAGAACATAATTTGGTACTTTGTAGAATCACCGCACTGCACTGGTACTGGCACATCATTAACTCAGGCAGCAGTTGAACAAAAGCATGAGAATAAAAGTGAATAGTGGAGGTTCTAAGGAGTTAATATAGATAATATAGTAGTAACCAAGCTAGTTATTGTAATTTTTCATGGAAGTGAACATTAAATCAGCATTCTACCGAAAAGTAACATACTTTCATACATTTGCTGATTCGTCTTATTAATGAAATGTTTTTCATTTGTTTCATAAAATGTTAATCGTGACTGCGGTTTATATGTTTCGTTTGCTCCCTCGTTCTGTGTATTGTTTCATTTTTTGAAAGATTTTTAATATTCAGTTAGAATCAGAGCAATCATAGGAGACCATTTGTGTACAATTGTGTACCAGTTGCCTTGAATGTTAAAATATTTTGCTCATAAGGAAAGAATGATATTTGATACCTTAAAGGCAGAGAAATAAAGCTAATGTATTAAATGATTGCAAGAAACAGAGAAGACCCGTGTTTTTAATTTTGAAAATTGCTTGCAATGCAGTGCAATAAGGATTGTTAGCCAAATGTACTCTTTTTATTGTTATAGAAATCACATCAATGCAACTGAGCTTTGCATATTAATATGATTACAACAGCACATATAAACTCCCACACAGGGAGAGTGACAGACACAAACACGCAGGCAAACAGAAATGTATTAATGCCCACAGATCGCTATACTGTAGCTGATACTCATCCTACCTACTGTAGCCTTCTAGGCTTGCATTTTAAAATGGAGAGGTTAGCAAGCTGCTAAAGGTTAAAATGCATTATATAATCAAAAGATATATATTATATTATTTTACTAGGAAACCAGCTTCAGTTTAGCAGTCCCAAACTTTGTCTGGCATCAAAGACCCATAAACAACATACTGTAAGTATTTGTATCACAGGAAGCTGGTTATGGCAAACTCTTTCCATAGCTCATCTCCACCAATACTCCATAGCTATGTTTGACTTCTTAAGACATTCAGACATTGAGTTGTCGCATACATAGTGAATTATAATCATAGCTAACAAACAGTCAAAGTGACAGCTGTGTGTGTGTGTGTAGTAGGTCAGAAGCAACCCTTTAGCTTCAGTTTCATTTATTTTTCTCTACTCGCTCTATGCGAATTGCATGATAAGATAATGGTTGCCGTAGCATAACATTTATTCTTCGCATCTTCTATTTTTCCACCTGCATTGGATAATTAATGATATTAGTATTTGTTGCAGCTTCTTTAAAACTGTGATGTATCGAGCTTTATTATTTATCTATAAACATTTTAGCATAGTACATTGTGTACCTGTTGACAAGCTGCATATTAACTGATTTTCTTTCTTTTCTTTTGAACTTCAGAAATTACATGAAAAGTAGGCAACTACAAAGAACTATTTTAAACATCACATTATTAATTTAACTTCAAATATAATCTTCAGATTCTACCATGTCCCTCTGTGTTTGTCATGTGGCACTTTGGACAGCATCTCTGTCTTTGGAAGGGAGTGAATATGTGCTACTGGCTCTCCAGAGCCAGCAGTCTGTCAGTGGTCCGGTGATCAGGGACATTAATACCACCCAATATCAATCAAGTGAAATTAGTGCATCAGTGTGATGAAAGTAGGGCGGGCTGAAAGCAGGTTGCTCAAAATTCCACCGGTTTGTGCTACTTTTTGTGATGATAATCGTTGACTTGGATCGGTTTGGGGTAGATCTCATTTCAGCAGGAACCTGAATGGTGATCAGAAGAGTGTGAGATGTGGTCTAAAAGTTTTTTTTGATTTCGGGTAGGAGGAGTGCCTAACTCAAATCAGCTTAATAGTGCTGTACATATACAGTAGCTTAATAGTGCTGTACGTCAGTGTTTATTATGGCAGTTACTTTACATTTAGTCTTAGTTTTGTCTTGTGGACAAAAATGCATTATTAGTTTTTGTAACATTTTAGTAATTTCTGTCCTTCATAGTTTTAGTCTAGTTTTAGTAAAAAAGAAATTAGTTACATTTTAGTCATTAATTTTACTCAAAATGTTTCCTCCCTTTAAACTTATTCAATTAGGCTACTAGATGTCTTAGAAATTGAAATTAAGGTGAAATTTGTATGAAATGTTGAAATTCATAAAGCAACACTTCAGCCTTACCACTTTTGCTTGTGTAATAACTGGATTCCTTACCTTAGTTGGATATCTTGAGTCTACTCTCCCAGCTATGTGATGCTGTTGTACTGTCCTTTCCAGTACTAAGGTAAGATTAGTACATTATACACAGATAAGTGGTATAATGTAAAGTGGTAACATAGTGGAATGTTCTTAACTCCATGCCAAGAAACACAGCATTCTTTCTTAGGCCATTGTGGTTACATTTATTTTTTGAAACTTCAAGTAAAAGTACACTGAACACATATATGCCCAAAACAGAGCAATGAATGATGAACAGGTATGAACAGGTATGCGCACTTGATCTTTTCTGCCACTGCACTGGAAAAGATGCAAATAATTAATGCCGTCAAAAACGCAATGAGGTGAAATTTCATACATGAAGTTATACATATTTGGAAATGGTATGAAACAAATACGTGTATTTAGCATCTTGTTCTGGTGAGATAGCTTTGTAAATCAATGCTGAGGAGAATGCTACTGGGATAGTTGCCTGGGTTTGTTCATTTTCTGCATTAGGTTGCTGTTTTTGAGGAATTCCTTCTGGGATCTAGGTTAGGGAAAAAATTGAATTGATACAATTGCTCTCTATAAAATTTTCCAGAAGTCATAGAGATGAATTCCAACTAAATTCAAGATATCACTTCGCTAATAGTATTATCATTAAAATATATAATATCAAAGTTTTGAAGATTCAAATTTAGTAATAACACAATACAACATGCCTATTGTATTGGCCCTGGAACTAAGAAATCATACATAAAAATCTTCAAAATAAATTGGTTTGTGCTCCGTGTGAGCTTAGAAATAAATTGCCATTTGACTAGATAGTAATTGCAACAGAAGCTCAGGTAAGGATGCAAGTGTTCTAGCATAATATATTGAATCGAAACACACAAAACATTAAACTCTCAGGATTAATGTTAACAGCATGATGCACATTCACACATTGGGGAACAGAACACAAGTATATTTAAGGCAGACATTTTGTGTTCTGGCTGGAAAAAACGTTAATTGTCAAGCCCAGTATGTTTCACTTAAGTTTTGAAATTAGCTAACACATTCTGTGTTCTGTTCAAGCTTCATTATAAATAAAGTGCCCATGAATCTTGTCTTTTTCTTTCAAGCAACCCTATTTGCATCAAAGACGTGTCATCCATCTACTCGCCTGGTTGTCGGTGTAGGGTATCAGCACCTTTAAGCCTCTGACTTGATCTGCACACGTTCATCTGCCAATCCAGCCAGTGACATGAAATTTTAGTCTTGTTAACCAATGTTATACATTTCATCACAGCTTTATCATCAAAGTTCTATTCAATGTCCCATCTTAGTCATGGAAAAAAGGTCATTGATGAACATTTTTTTTTGTCATTGTTTTCATTAATAAAATTAATGCTGCTTTTCTCATATTCCACCTAAGTAACAGATATGCAGGTCTCATGGCACAATGGTAGCATATGTGACTCCAGATTAGAAGGCTGGTATCAGGTTAGTACAGTATATAGTTGGGGTGGTGTGTGGCGCTGTAGGTTTGACTCTGTGATTGGAAGGTCACTGGTTCAAATCCCATGGCTGGCTGAGTGGTGTCACCGTTGCACACCTACGCAAGGCCTTTAACCCCAATAGCTGGTTACCTGAACTGTAACCTCCAAATTTGCTCTCACCTGTATAAACAGTGGGGTCCAAAAAAATTTTTCCATTTAAGTTTTGGCATGGGAAAAGGAATACCAGCATTTCACAGTGGATTACTAGAAAAAAGTCCTGTTTAAGGTTGAATCCAAGTTTGAAATTTTGGCAGTAACAGAACAGTTTATTTAAGAAGATGAATAGAAGGGAGACTGATATCAGAACAACAGTGAGACATGGTGGTGGAAATATTTAAATGTCGGGGGCGTGTTGCCTACTCTGTAGACACTTGCACTGAATTGACTACACCATCAAAAAAAGAAAAGTATAACACTTCAGAGACATGCTGTACCCTTTGTTTTGGATCTTTGTGAAGAATGGTTTGTACTGGAGGATAATAACCCCAAACATACATTGAAGTTTCACAAGAAATAAGAAGAGCAAGGAGTTCTGACTCATATGGACTCTCCTCCAAAGTCATCTAACCACAAAGATGTGGAACATTTATGGAGTCACCTGATGATAATGAGAACCAAGCATTCAGTGACATCACAAGATGATCTTTGGAACATTTTCAAGTCATATCAAATACTAAGAAATTATGAAATGTATAGTACTGTGCAAAAGGGTTAGGCAGTTACAGAAAATTATGTTTAAATGATCTTCTTGTCATGCTCCGGACCCCCTGTGACCCTAAATAGGATATCAGTAACTTTTGAAGAGCAGACACAACTCTTATTCATTTTTATTGTGTTACCATTAATTTGGATATGTTATGATGCTGTTTTGTTTTCTGAGCAAATATACACATGCTACCAAAGATTGATAGCCATAAAAAGATTAATATCCATAAAATTTTTCTTTGACTGCCTAAGACTTTTTCCACGCTACTGTAACTGTTTTTTCTCAAAAATTAAACTTTTCACTCAAATCACAAGGCTGTGTAACTTTTTGTATTAAGTTGTATTTTCTTTGTATTAAGAAAATAGGAACATTTTCACTAGCAATCTCAGATTATTGATGCTCACTGTATGCCTCATGACAAGAGAGACAGTCAAAAGACAATTTTCCCATGAGGTTGACCAAAGTTGGTCTCTTCTATTCATATGTTTATCTCGGTTTTTGTTGATATGAGTGTATCTGGTAAGAGCTGGGTGGTACTTGAACGTAGACAGACATTACTACATATACAAACTAAAAGAAACCACTACATAAAGATGTTATGTGGGGACCACTGTGGCATCTGAATTTTGACTCTAGCGCGTGGCGCTCAGCAAATGGGGCTTAATCTGCATTCCCCAGCCCCCCAACCCCAACTTGTACACTCGTTGCCTTTGTGTGTGTGGGAACAGCTGGCTGTGGAGCCTCTGGAGAAGCACTCTATGGAGCCACTGTCATACAGAGTCACACACTGAGCGAATGGAAACCTTGGCCCTCCACCCCGGTGCCCTTTGTTCACAAACAGAGAGTCACTCTGACTACTGAGCTTGTTGAAAGGAGAGATAATTGAATTCACATAAAGCCATATGCATTGAGTTAGCCACTGTGTATTGAAACCAAAGCTTCTTAAATATTGAGGTCTTTCAGCTTCTAACCTCTTGCAATTTCACATACACCTTATTGGAGAGGATATAGCCTGTCTATGGGTAATGAGGGACTGTTGTTGGTTAATGTGGCGGAGTGTGGAGTGCTATTCAAAAGTAGGACACCTCAATTTATGTTCATTTCATATAAATTGTATCCATCCATCCATCCATCCATCTTCTAACTGTTTATCATGATCAGGGTCACTGGGGGCCTGGAACCTATCCCAGAGAACATAAGGCACAAGGCTACTGTGCACCCTGGATGGAATGCCAGTTAAATCATATCCAATGCTTTGAATGTTGGGTTTTACGGTAGAGCATGTGTCTGGATATATATTCATGTGAGAAGAAGACATTTGTGGCCCTCGTATTTACTGTTGTGGTATGTGTACCGGTGCATCATGTGTGAAAGAGGGAGAAGCAGGTCAGCTGTTTTAGATTTTTTCCCCCTTTAATATGTTATGCATGTAACCCCCAGTGAATGCAGATGGAATCTAAGTGTGTAGCGCAAAAGGACACAGAATGTAAATTTCAGGGTTAAAGGAGGAAAAGGTGTGGCTCATTAGCGCCACACCACAGGGAACCCGGCGGAAAAGCCACGTGTGGCGTGACACTTGTAATAGCACTGCTGTAAAACTGCTGAAAATGTATTTTCAGTCAAGGACCAATTTTACCTTAAAACATGGCTATTTCTTATTTTAATTATTATTCCATTTGATTGAATGTCAATTATTTATATGTTAAGATCAAACTCTGTTTGAATTTCAGGCCTGGATGGGCCCTTGGGAAGTTTGGGAATTTTCTCTTTCTTTCTTTCTTTCTTTCTTTCTTTCTTTCTTTCTTTCTTTCTTTCTTTCTTTCTTTCTTTCTTTCTTTCTTT
>JABFEB020000113.1:13324650-13344182 GCA_019775895.2 Stomatorhinus ivindoensis
CTTTCTTTCTTTCTTTCTTTCTTTCTTTCTTTCTTTCTTTCTTTCTTTCTTTCTTTCTTTCTTTCTTTCTTTCTTTCGACATTATATTGTCTGTATACCAGGGTTGGCAATGTGTAAGTCTCGGTGAGTTTCTAGGTAGATTGCAAGAGCATTAGTGGCCAACCACTTGATTGCAACCACAAGGCAGCAAAAAATCCCAAGCCCCTGCCACCCCCCTTTTGGTCTGTGGCAAGCTCCTGGGCATCTGCCCTTGTGAATTTGTGTTCGGCAGCAAAACCACCATTTTCTAAATACTAAACTTTCCTGTGCACTTTCCCTGTGACAATACTCAGACTTGTGTTCCATCTTTTGCAGGACTGTGACATCCAGAAGAAGATAGACCATGAGATCCGGATGCGAGAGGGGACCTGCAAGCTGCTGGGAGCCTGTTCCCAGAAGGACCAGGCACTGGAGGCCTCCAAGAGTCTGCTGACCTGCAACACACGCATCTTAGCCTACATGTCAGAACTGCAGCGCATGAAGGAGGCCCAGATCTTACAGAGGAAAACACATAGGTTAGAGGCCTCGGCAGGCTGCTCTGTAGGTGGCTGGTCTTTGCAGTGTGGGAGCAGATGGTCCACGATAAGACATATGTTGTTGATGCCAAGGGGAAGTCTGTAGAGGGAGATGTTCGGCATGATACATGATGGTATAGACTCATAAAGGGAGATGCACTACTAGGTGTGTTAATGTGGAGTGTCAAGTAGGGAAGTAAAAATTGCTTCTTCCATAGACCATCGGACTCAGCACCACCAGATGAACGCCTCCCCTGCAAGGGAAAAGTGGCCATCTCAGGTATGCTCCAGACCATCCATGGCAGGGTTCCCAAATTCTGATCCATTAGGACCAGAATCCAACATAGTAGTTTTCCCTGTTGAAACACATCTTAATCAGCTAATTACCAGGTTTAGTAAGTTTTGAACAGAGAAATCTCCAAACTGTGTTGGATTCTGGCCCTCCTGGACTGGAATTGGGGAACCCTGATCTATGGCATACTTAAGCTTCAAACATGGTCATTAGACATTGATATTTTGGGTACACTACCTGAATAACCAAGCTCAGAAACAATGTCAAACAACAAAGGTAATAAGCCTCTTAATGTAGGAAAGTATTATGGAAAGTAGTTATGTTGTGTAATCTGTTTTCCAAACTGGAAAATGTGACTTAAGTGACTTACATCAGTTGTTGCATACATATGGATTTATCTCTAATATTTACTATATATGATTATTGCAATAAGACCATTATTTAATACTACTGAATCACTTTGATGTCTATAAAATACAGCAAGGCACTGAGCATTTCTCAGTTTGGATCTCTGCAAGCAGGGTATGAATATCAATGAGGCTAAACGTTAATTATCTGCATAGCAACAGTTTTTTTTCCAGATGAATGCTGTATACAAAGAGGCTGACACTTATGTGTCGGCAACAACATGCCCTCCCTTTAGTGCCAGTCTTGATCTAACCATCGTCAACATCAGAATTTATGACCTCTTAGCTGGACAGTTCTTAGCAAAGGCCGTTGTCTCCCACAGCATCATTTTGCTTTATTGGTGTCTGATGTTATGTGGCTGCTTTGACAGGCTGCCTGTCTGAGTTGTCGGCAGAGTGACTCATGCTGCCATGCCTTTAAAACACTTATCTGGTTTTCATGCAGATCTACGCATCCCACTGATGTGGAAAGACACAGAATACTTCAAGAACAAGGGAGGTAAGTTAAAAGGATGGTGTTCTGGTGCATCAAGTTCTCTGGCATTCACCTTATCAGATATGTCTCCTTAATACCCTAAATCTGTTACAGACTTGCATTTGTGTGCGTGTTATGGGTATGGTATTTTAGTATCACGTTGGAGGAAACATTATCTGCATTCCAGTCAAACCTCAGAATCAAGGAAAATGAAGCCTCAGTTCCTTCCCTTTGACATCATGTGACCACATCACATGAGTTCTTCTGGAAATGTTAATGTAAAAAACTGGGGGTCATTTTCTTGAGAACTCATTGCCACTATAGCTTGTAAATTTCAAGATCTGTTCTCATTTGATACTTATTGATGCAGAGCAGAGAGCATGATATTATTGATGCACATACCTAAATAATCTTATTCTAATCTTATTCTTAATCTTATTCTAAAATGCTAATGAGCCAATGAAGGTAAAGAGCAAACAAAAACTTCTTATAAATACAGAAGAACAGCCCCATAGTGTGAGATTAAGATGTTTCTTAAAATTTCACCAAAGCAATAAACCATATACATAATACAGTATGAGCTTTACACAAAAAAGTAACAAAGTAAAAACTATGCACAACAATAGTAAGACAAATATACAAAAACCATATAGATCAAAAAAGTAATAGCTATACCCAAAAAAGACATCCACACAAAAAAGTAAGAAGTCTGTATATAAAAAGTAAGAAGTATACCTAAATATGCATGCAGCCTTACACATTTTATACTTTGTCTGCATATTACCTCTGCTTTGGCCTCACCAACCATCATTTCCCTCTCCTCTGCCAGAGCTCCACCGCTGTGCTGTCTTCTGCATACTGCAGCTGGGGGGTGAGATCCACGACACAGACATGGTGATGGTAGATCGCACTATGACGGACATCTGCTTCGACAGCACCATCATTTTGTGAGTGCCCTTGTGGTCCCACTTGACCCCATCTTTGCAGTTGTGATGACCGGTCGTGTGGCGAGTCAGGCGAGAGAGCAGTGAATGCGATCAAGCGGGGTTTATTTTACGGCAGACAGAACACTGGGAGGCACACGGCGAACTCACGTTAATGACGGACCTGGGGAAACAGACTTGAATGTGGACTAATATACACAGGACAAACCAAAGATAACAGGCAACAAGTGATTACAATCGGGAATTCACATGTGGTAGGTTTTCAATACCCTCCTATAAATACATAAACAAGGATGGAACACCAAAGCCCTACTGTTCTTTTTTTCCAAAATATTCCATTTATAATTTGGGTAACTAATAACTGGCCGTCGCTTTTTTTGGTATCTTCAACAAATATTTAAATTTTGACCCTATTGTTGTCGCTGTTGCTATGGTGACTCAGAATTCTTTTATATTTATCATTTGTACTGCAATAGTATATTTTCATTATACTGTACCACCAAATTCTATAATGCTATACATAAACAGATGATAGTATAACTATTCATCCATCCATCCATCAAATTATGCAGCTTCCATAACTGCTTATCTAGAAAGTTGAGGTCACCCAAGAACCTGTCCCAGAAAGCACAGAACACAAGAAAGGCAGCACCCTGGATGGACTGCGAATAGCATTAAGAAAATCTGTTGCATTAGCCTAAATTGGTTAATGGGCCAATTTAAAGAACCTTCAGATCTCCTCATTTGAGAGTACTAAGGTCCTTAGTAGTATATATCTACTACTAACAACAACTACTGTTGTTGCTTTCATTTAGTTCTTGGTAGAAGCATAATTACAGCTATTATGATAAATTCCTAATTTCCTTATCAGGTTTCAATGACAGTGCTTGGCCAGTCATGAAGGCGATCACCAGCAGATGACAAATCTACAGTGGTACCTCAGAACTCGAGCTTAATCCATTCAGAACTCCGGATCGAATCCTAAAAAGTTTGAGTTCTGACCAAATTTTCCCAATAAGAAATAATGGAAAACCAATTAATTGGTTCCCGGCACCAAAAAATTACACCAAAATGTTTTTTTTAGCATTTAAACACAAAATGAACCCGATAAAACAAGAAGTGCATATACTGTATTAAACACATCTAAGCACATTTATCAAAACTGTAATTTTTAGAATAAGAAAATAAATGTATCTAAACAATGTGTCATGCCCCAATCGTCCGCTCCTTCCGTGTGCCACGCCCCCTTGTTAACGCTGTGTGGAATCCCCGTGTGATCAGCTGTTTCTGGTTGTTGTCATTAGTCCTCAGTATTTAGTCCGTGTCTTAGTTTGTTGCCCCAGTCAGGTCATCGTATTGTTTGTCTGCGTTTTTCCTGCCTTACCTATAATTAAACCCGTATTCCCTGATACCCTGATGTCTGTGCCTTTGTCTCTGGTCCATCCCCGCTGGGTACGACAATATTATTGTAATTAAATGTATTAATGGTTTATTATTAATATTAAAATAATTCACAAGAAATCTTAATTTTTAAATGTATTTTATTATAATAATTATGGTTACTGTCTGTCATTGTCTAAATGTATTTTTACTGTCTAAATATATGTATTCAGCTAGTGTAAACATGCACAATGCTATCACAGCGAATGCGAGGCTGACTGAAGCTTTACCCTTTGTTTCCACTGAGAGATGTGCCGCATGACTCATTTCCCTGTGCGTACAAGTTATCTTAAGTTCACGGTTTGACTTCTGAGATTCAGATCGAGTTCTAGGTAAAAAAAAATTTTACTGGTTGGTTCAACTTTTAAGAAATTCCAGTTATAATGAGTTCGAGAACTGAGGTACCACTGTATTTTGATATTGTTACCATAAATGTTTCCTGACAGACAGCTGACAAACTGTTTCCCTGTCATTGTATAGCCAAGAGGTCTGCCCTGGGTTTGAGCTGCGAATGGAGCTCTACAGTTGCTGTTCAGAGGACGAGTCATCCACGGGCAATGCATCCCGAAAGCTGGCCAGCAAGCTCGGCAGCTCCCTGAGTCGCTCATCGGGGAAGAAGTTCCGGTCAGGGCTGGAACCCGGGGGAGGCAGCCCGATCAGCAACGGGGGAGGGGCCCCACTGCTGCTGCCTGCACCCTCCAACTCGTAAGGCTGCCTGCGCCACCTTGATGTGCTCAGCTGCATGCAGAATCTTTGAAATTGTTCACTCTATCATTCGCTATTCCCTATGTAGGACAATCTGTGTAGTTCACAAGATGCCAGTTTTGGACACTACATTTCAAGATGCTCTATATTGGTATCCTAGCAACATTGAGCAGCTGAACAAACAGCAAAATATATGGATGGGTAATCATGTAATTAATAATAATAAACTCTAAATTAGGGGGATCTACATCAACCTGTCATTGCAGACAAGCCATTATTATTATGGTGGTGTTGTTACTGAAGCTTTACGTGAATGTCTGAATCTTTACCACCTACTGCTATAGCTACATACATAGTGCTTTACAGTGTACAGTGCAATTGGTGTTACATATGCAGTGATAAGGATGTTCCATCCATGACAAACATGGCTGTCTCACATTTACCATGGTTTCCATGACACTCTTTTTGCAGTGGACCCAAGTACCACCTGCTGGCCCACACCTCTCTGACGCTGGTACATGTGCAGGATGCTTTCCGTACACATGATCTGTCTATCATTGGAAATGGTCAGTTGTCCCTCCCTCTTTTACTTGGACAGTTATGTAATAGCTCATATGCCATCTGTATGTACTAATTTTTCTAAGAGAATAATAATAATAATAATAATAATAATAATAAAACAGAAGTAGTCTTAAAATAGTTTGGGGTTTTCAAATGGTGGATTCCCGTCTTCATTCAGACTAAAACACAATACCATCTGGACTTGGCAAACTTTAGGTTGGCAAAATTAAAGTCGAAATTAAAATGAAAATAAACTTTTGACAAATTATTTGAAAGGTAAATAGTTGAAACCTGTTACTGATTGTGAGCTGTCTGTAGGAGGGGACACATCTTACATGACCACACCACAGATAAGCCTCACATTCAGCTGCTTTCTGGGTTCTTCCTGCACAAAATGAAAGCTTACATCTGCCAGGCCAGGAGAAGTTATCTGTGCAATTTAATTTTAACCTCAAAATTTTTTACTTTCTTCTCTAAAATTTATTTCAACTTTAATCTCAAAATGTTCAGCCTTTATCTCAAAATATTCTGCTTTTTTCTCAAAAGTTGATTTCCATTTTTCCTTTTTCTCAAAAGTTTAATCTCAAAATCTTTTATAATTATTTTTTTCCCTTTTAAGTGGTTCTAATGCTGTTATGTAATAACCAGTTAATAGCTGCACTGGATTAAAAACCACGGAGTCCTTCAATAACAACGGGAACTGAGAGATGCGAAGGAACTGTAGTTTGACAACGGCATTGTAGAGTTTGTTCATCTCTCATCCCCTGTGTCTTCCAGAGGAGTGCTCATACTGGCTGCCCCTTTATGGAAGTGCATGCTGTCGCCTGGTGGCACAGCCTCGCTGCATGACTGAGCAGATGATGAGCGGCCGCCTCAATGTCAAGGTGCGCAGATTACTACAGGAATGGAACTCCTGTCTGGTCTGAGGGCCTTGTCTAGCAGCGCACCACTCTCAGTGCCATGTAGCAATCATCACTTCCCCTCTGGCTCTGTCTATGAATCACTCTTAATCTCTCTCAGCACCTAGGAGGTGACAGCCAAAGTTGTAAGACCGCATACAGTGTCCTGAGAGGGACAAAACTCTTCTGCTATCTTCAGGACGGCAATGTTGAAGCTGAAGTGGAGCCTGCTTTCACAATCGCCATTAACAAGGTCAGTCTTGAGGGGGTACAGTACAGAAACCAGTAAAATACAAAAAAAACAATATTATGGATGGATTTGGATGAACAAGTTGAGCCACAGGTTTACACAACTACATAAATCCCTCTCTCCCAGAATCGCTTATCCACCTTAACAAGCCTGTCGATTTCCCTAGGATATGCATAGAATACATTTGTGGCTCAATCTTAAAGCACCAGCAGACCTCAACTCCCTGTTGAAAGAAACAAAAGCAAACACAAGACTACCATGCAAACTCCACACAAGCAGAGCTGGGTGTGAGGTTACGAAGCTGCCCACTGCATCATTTTGTATTCTATTAAAGTTTCTATTTCCTCTTTCAGCTATATTTTATTATTATTGTTGTGCCAACTGGAGTAACCTTAGTGCAAAAACCATGTGTACTATATTTTCTGTGAGGGTGAAACTCTAAAAATCCTATTCTGAAACAAAGTCATTGGAGTGTTATAGTTATATCGTTAAATTGCAGAAGCTAAATGCAATCAGCAAGGATGTAATTTTTCAACTGTTAGTTTAATGTATTGTCTGTCTTAACCATATTCTTGAAGCCATACACCACTTGTTCATGCTCTTGATGCTATCAGATGCTGACATCTGCTGGTAGTTATATGCATTGCAGCTCAATATCAAATCGTACATTCTATGCCACGGGTCCCCAACTCCGGTCCTGGAGAGCTACTAACCAGTAGGTTTTCTATCCTACCTGGCTTCTGATGAGCCACACCTGTTCTCAGGTAAATACCAGGAGCAGGTGTGGCTCATTAGAAGCCAGGTAGGATAGAAAAGTTACTGCATAGTAGCTCTCCAGGACCGGAGTTGGAGACCCCTGTTCTGCGCTACAATAGAGATACTTCTTTTATCCCTGTAGGGAGGTGCTCTTTTCACCTACCCCATCTTGCTCTCTATGAGACACACAGACTGGTAAAAGCAAGCTTGGAGGTCATAGCACAGGGTCAGCCAGCATGCACCATGCAGCCATGTGACTGTTCTGGTAAGACCAGGCTCAAACCAGTGATCATCCTATCACAGGCACAGAATCACACACCACCACCTAAAACACTGCAAATGGAATTAACCTGCTAATTCAAGCAGGTCATATTTAGGGGTCCAAGTAGCGTGGCTGCTAATTGTTTTTTATCAGATACTTTTGTCCAAAGCAACATACAAGGGAGGATCATAGAGTATGGTTAGACGGTGTCCCTGGAGCAATTGGGGGGTTAAAGGCCTTATTCATCAGCCCCATGGTGAAATCCCTCTGCCAGCCACAGGATGTGAACTGTTCATCCATTCCATCTTCAATGCATGCTTATCCTATTCAGGGTTATAGGGGTCTGGAACCCATCTCAGAAGCTATAGGTACAAGGCAGGGAAAAACCAAGGATGGGGCATCGACCCGTGGCATTCCATTCATGCACACATCCCAATAATTTGACAACTCCAATCCACCTTTTGATCTGATGACCTCCTAATCGCAGAGACCTAACCTACAGAGATACCTAACCTACAGAGATAGATACACATCCTGTTTTTACTCATGCTGACAGTTATTTTTCTTCTGTAGTAATCTTTTTTATCCTGCTTAGTCAGTATATTATAATTAAAATAATAAGTGAACTATATGGTTTTACAAAATGATTTCAAAAAAGTAAGGCTTGGCAAATATTAAGATAAAGATTTATAATAAAACACAAATTTTCTTATGCCCTAATGAACTAATTGGTATTGATATGGTAAATTATAGCTGTGGAGATAAGTGCTGCAATCACCTTGATGGAATTCTGCAGGAAACGAGGATCCGCTCCATGGACAAAGATCCACACGGCAAGGCTCAAAGCATCTGCATCAGCAACCACTACGGGGGAGAGGAAGTGACTCATGTGCTGAGTGCTGAACAGCAAGAGGACACACAGCGCTGGATGGAGGCCTTCTGGCAGCATTTCTATGACATGAGTGAGTACCATAGCTAAGTGTCGCCACAGAGGGATTTTGCACCTAAGCCAGCAGACAAACACTGACAGTCCATGATTTTTAGTCCATGATTGTCAAAGCCACTAACACTAGTAATAGTTCTTGAAGGAGAACAGGCTGATGACAATGTTCTTTTATAGGATATATTATTAGTTATGAAACTATTGAAAATTACAATTCATACATGTGGCTTTATCTGTATAAAGACCACGGTCATGTGGTGAATAAGCAAGATGGAGGGTGTTACTATGTAAGTTTAGGCAAGCTTTGGATTCTATAAATTAATAGGACACCTAGCCATAGATACTGTTTACTGGTTTACGGTTTGGTGCAGTTTAAGTACGGCAAGGAAACAGAATTTGGTTTGTAATTGTTTAAAATTCAAACTGCAAACATAATATAGGAACAGTTGTAAACCAAACATAAGGCAATGTGTCTGAATAAGAACACCTAAGAGATACTCTTTAACCCTAAAACAATATGTAAAATAAATTTTTAAATCATATATAAGATGGCATCATAACAATCATAATTAACTATATCCCATGTTGTCTACTACCAAGTGTGGTCACACACATCTTAAGCCCAGTCTAAATTTTCAAGAAGGCTTTGGCTGCAGATCTACTGTGAAGCAGATCCACTGGCAGATTTGGGAGGGTGTTCCACAAGTTAGGGTTTCTCAGTTACCTGGGTTAATTTAAGATAGAAGTCATAATTGTCCAATAGGAGTGTTTCTCACCTAAACTCTTAATGAATGATCAATATGTCTTGCTTAGGTTAACTCAGCTAACTGAGAAATCCTGCTTTGTGGAACAATTCAGTTCAATTAAATTTTATTTGTATAGCACATTTTCACAATATTACATAGTTTCAAATTGCATTATTCCTGCCCAAAGCCCCCCAGTGAGCAAGCCAGAAGTAACAGTGGCAAGGAAAAAATCCCTAGGAAGAAGAAACTTTGGTAGGAACCAGACTCAAAGGGGGAGCCCATCCTCCAGGGGGCAGCAGGGGGAGTCAAATGAACAAGATGGCAAAATCCTAATGTGCACTGTGGTACAGCAGCAGGGAAGAAAGGAGAAACATCACAGGGAAAAGAACAGGCAGACTAGAAGAACGTCAGAGACAGTGGAGGCATCAGGGTATGGATCAGGATACGCTTCACAGGGAAAACAGTAATTATTAACATATACTAAGATCTAGGGTTGGGTGATATGTCGATTAAATATTGTTTTGTGAATATGAATATGCATATCGTCATCCATTTGAATATCATGAGTGTCGTGATATGGCCTGACCACTTGCTTTCTTGCATAATTAACAGTTATAATACATTTTTTAAAACAAATTGCATCAAGGTGAGTCTGTTGTTGGCCTCATGTATCATTATACTTGTCATATTATGAAAATATTGTGATATCATTTTTATGACATATTGCCCAGCCCTACTAAGATCTACAGTGAAGTAAATTTATACACTGTATGCTGAATGAAATGCATTTTAGAAACCTTTTTTATATATTTTCAAATGGAGACCATTTCAATGATCAAGGACACAAGGACCAAAACAGATGCATATTGGTCAACTATAGTGAGGACATTCATCAGCCTATTAAGTACGTGTTATTGTAACTACTACTGTGTTTTAAACAGATATCTATTAATGGTTATTAAATTCATACAGGATTTTTTACTACTGAAAGCAAGCATTGTGGCTACATGTCATATATGTGCCAATGAATACGTTTTTAAATCTAAGTCTGTCAGTGAGTTCACAAGCATAGAAAATATTTAACGATACCCTCCTTGAGCTTAAACTACTCATCCCAGTAATTTAAAGCTAATAGTTCTCATTCCTTTTGACACAACATGACGTGATAGTGATGAATGAGTCGACAATATCAAATAATTTCAAATAATTCTGCTGCAATACTTCATTCATCACCATCCCCAGGGTGTTATCCAGAGACATCCTAGATAGATGTTCTTTCAATGCAGAGGAGCAGTGGCTCCACTTTGGGCCCCTCAAGAACTACTGTAATCAACTGACAGGTACAATTAGCCACGTTTTATTTGTGATTTTACATCAAACACGTAATTATGATCCAAACCGAAAATGATGTAACTGAACAGTTGCTCATGACGCATACATGTACCGTAACAGCCCTTGTCTTTAGTTTAAATGTAGACACAAACTGCTATTCAGCAAAAAGTATTTGGAATACATGTCGAAGCAGTTATAAATATAATATCACTTTGGTATGTATATGCAATTTCCATCCCTGGCTGGGAGGGAGGTAGGTATTCTGTCAGAAAAAAGGGTACAGCACTGTTATGGTTTTGTTCCCCATGGTATAAACGTTACTGTACCCCCAATCGTACAAAAATATTCCTTAGAATCCATTTCTGTACCTTAAATTAGACTAAAAGGTATATTTACACTCTTCGACTTAGGCAAACAGATCATTTTCCAACCCCTTAGGCAAGTCAAATTGTATATATGTCAGATTCTCCCTCCTCTGGTACCACTCAATATAACTTTGCCTAGCCATTTGTCTTAAAAAAAGTACACAATTAATATAATTCTCAGGTAAATGTCAGAAAATTAAAAACTGAGTGAAATTAATTGTTGACTCTTGTATAAAGTACTACACTAATTAGAATAGAGGGATTCATAGCCCAAGACATGCGAGAACTGGGAAGATGCAGCTTGTCTGCCTTGTCTGGCTATGGCAACTTACACTAATACAAACAAACAAACAAGCAAATAAATTTATTTTTGTATAGCGCGTTATCACATTACATTGTCTCAAAGCGTTTTACAGCATCCCCACCCAAAGCCCCCAGTGAGTAAGCCATAGGTGACAGTAGCAAGGAAAAACTCTCTAGAAGGAAGAAACCTTGGGAGGGACCAGACTCAAAGGGGGAGCCCATCCTCCAGGGGCTGGCAGGGAGAGTCAAATATACCTCAGATGCTTTGTGTAAGCACTATCCATACATATTGTGTATGATGGGTGTCATGGCAAAGCATAGAACAGGCAGGAAAAAGGGGTGAAGATCAACTTGCAACTAGGAGACAACAGGGGTTTATTAATAAAATAGAACTCAATGGGGAAGGCACAAAATAAAAGGACTGCAAGGAGTCAAAACAAAATGGAAGAAATAAGAATGTAACAAAGATATCATAAAGCAAATACACTGGGGCACTGAGCAACACAGGGAACAGGACTGAGAACCAGAACAGAGCAACAAACACAGGAACAAACCACAATTACAATGAAACATCAAAGAAATGAACCAGAACAGGCACTTAAATACACAGCTAAAGACACAATGCAGGACAGCTGAGAATCATAACCCATTAACCAATCAGAAGGACTCAGGGCAAACAAGGAACAGGAGTGGCGTTACAATTAAACAGCACTGGAGAGTAGGGAAAAACAAACAAACACTAAGGGTTAACTAAAGCAAGGAAAACTGGATAAATAGGGGACAAAGAGCAAAAGATAAGGAACCAAGTGAAACAAAAAACACCAAAAAAACAGGAAAGCACTGATAAGCAATAACAATAGGGAAAACCAAATAAAATAGATGAGGGTTGGTCCTAGCCAGCTTTGAACCTACAAGTCACAGGTTCTCAATGTGAGCTACACATTCAGCCTACTGAGCTATGCAGTGGTCAAGGGAATAGGGAAACCACGTAGAGGCTTAAGTGAGAGTAATATGGAGGAAACCAGGATGGCCAGCAACACCTGCTGTATGTACCTGCTTTATTTTTTAACCAAAGCAGGTACATTTAGTGGTTCAGTTTTAAAGAGAAGAGGATATAGTGTATTGATTAGCTCTAGTGTTACACACAGCATAACAAAATATTCTGTACATGAACTGTATGATTTGATTTTTAACCTTTTTTGTAACATATGAAATGATGTCCCATGTTATAACGCTGAACTTCTCAGAAACTTGGCCATCCGTTGTGGGAGGATTACTATGGTGGTCTCAGTTGGTCATGGTTTAGAAAGTGATATGCTCTCTCTGCATACCTTGCCTGGTGCTGTATGTCAGTGTGGTCACAGTCCGGTGAGAGTACACTAACAAGCAGATCAAACAGGAATATCTCTGGTACCATGCTTTTTTTTAGGTGAACTTAGTTTGAGTGAAATATTTTTGAAGGTGCTTCCTGTTTATTTCAGGGCTTGTGTCTTGTTTATCACTACTGTATGTAGTTTGATCGTAGAATCTAGTTTGATTTAATATATATGTACACACACACATACAATATTGCCTAAAATATTGGGACACCCCTCCAAATCATTGAATTCAGGTGTTCCAATCACTTCCATAGCCACATGTGTATACAATCAAGCACAGACTGCTTCTACAAACATTTCCAAAAGAATGGGTCATTCTCAGGAGCTCAGTGAATTCAAGCATGGTGCCATTATAGGATGTCACCTGTGCAATAGGTTCATTCATGAAAATTCCTCTCTACTAAATATTCTACAGTAAACAGTTTTATATTATAAACATGTATTATAACAAAGTGGAAACAATTGGGAACAACAGCAACTCAGCCACAAAGTGGTAGAATGTGTAAAGTCCCAGAGTGGGGACAACACAAGCTGAGGTGCACAGCGTGCAGAGTCAATAGCTACAGACCTCAAAACTTCATGTGGCCTTCAGATTAGCTCAAGAACAGTGCACAGGGGTTGGTCTTAGCCCCTTAGTTCCAGTGAAAGGAACTCTTAATGCTGCAGCATTCAAAGCAATTTTTGACAATTTCAGGCTCCCAACTTTGTGAAAACTGTTTGTGGATGGTCTCTTCCTGTTCCAACATGACTGCGCACCAGTGCACAAAGCAAAGTGCATAAGGACATGGATGAGTGAGTCTGGCGTGGAGTAACTTGACTGGCCTGCACAGAGCCCTGACTACAACTCGATAGAATACCTATAAGATAAATTCAAGCAGAGACTGCGAGCCAGGCCTCCTCGTCCAACCTCAGTGCCTGACCTCACAAATGCTCTCCTGGAAGAATGGTCAAAAATTCCCATAAACACACTCCTAAACCTTTTGGACAGCCTTCCCAGAAGGGCTAAAGTTGCAAAGGGTGGGCCAACTCCATATTAAAGCCTATGTATTAAGAATGGAATCTCAATAAATTGTGAGTAAAGGCAGGTATCCCAGTACTTTTGACAAAATAGTGTGTGTGTGTGTGTGTGTGTGTATATATATATATATATATATATATATATATATATATATATAAATTCAGCCCAACCATTCAGAGAAAGGTACTATAAAAAACAGATTTGATTGAATTTAGAATAATAAACATCAGTCTTTCGTTAACAAATTTCCTTAACAAGATATGTGAAATATATCATTCTTTGAATGTAATTTTTATAAATTAGTTGTAGTTGTCAGTATGTTGCAGCACTATGGGCACTTATTGTGTCATCAGTGAATTATTTTATTGCCTTTGAAACTGGACTTTTTAAAGCATTGGGGAACAAAATGTTTCTGTGTCAAATCAAGGAAACAAAAAGACATACCAGCTAATGTCTTGATAAATCATAATGATGATAGACTTCTGTTATGGAACCTCACCTTCCTCAAATTATTATTTTTTTATTTCTTTTGGTATTTTTGCTTTCCTTTATGAAGGTTATACTTCAGGTACCATGATTTGCTGTTTGACCAGAAAGGCACTGCTGACTAGGTTCCTGCCAGAAATGACTTCTAGCTGAAATTATTCTACTAGCATGGGGAAATAATGACAAAACACACCCTTTTGTGGGTGGGATTAAAACCTTTCCATTCCAGTCAAGGAAAATCGTAAGAGGATAAATAACATTTACATTTATTTATTTAGCAGATGCCTTTGACTAAAGTGACATAAAAGCAGGATATATTATTAGCATAAAAGTAAATAAACTGAAATTAAAATAAAAATAATAAAGTGAGGTTCATTATATATAAGAATTGGTAACTTGTATAGTTTCAGTTTCTGATAATGCATTTCCAGACACACGTAGAACACACTCAGAAAGGAGCGATTTATATCTGGTTTTCCTCAGACAAGACTCTTGTGCAGATTTGATTGCAGTTATGTGACAACTTGAGTTATATACTGATGATAAAAATGAATGAATACGAAACCATGAATCAACTGGATAATTTCACATATTTTTTAGTATTTCATTTTGAAGGTGGAGCAGATATTGGCTGCTATATTCTTTTTTGGATTAAGCTCATAATAACCTGTAATTAGCCAATAAATCTAATTTATTCCTCTGTAACCATAACAAATATTCTCTATTTTAATGTGTAATAGAGTTGGCCCTTCTTGTTGCACAACAGAATTATTCATTTTCTAATTGTATTGTGGCTGTTCATGAACATAAATTAAAATGATGCAATACTAGGAAATTCAGGGTTCATCCATCCATGTGCTGTGTTCATATAGATGACGTATGAATGCAACTATTAAGGCAATGGCAATGAAAGTAAAGTGTTGCAGGTCCGGTTTAATAACCTTTTTAATCAGTGTGGATTTTTTCGTGTAAGTAACAAGGGTTTTCTTTTTGACATCAGTCAGGACTGAGATTAAAACTTGTTTTGAACTTTCCATTCATGCATAGTAGTGTGGTGCAACTGCTTTATCTTTGCTTTGGCAGTAGTTCAAATAAGATGAAACTTACTGTAAGATTAGTGTTTACTAATGTTGCCATTAAAATGCAGATGCTGCATATGTTTAAATAAAATAGTACTATAGTACTATTTTAAAAAACATTTATCCTCAAAATTGTAAAATCTATTATAGATGCTTAATTTACACATAGACTTGAAGAAACAAATGGTTTATGAAAGCCATGGCAGTTTATTTTAACTTTGTTTGCTGAAAGTGCCCATTAAATGGCTATTTAGGAAATCTTTAAAAATTGATTTCCATTGCTTAAGAAACCGGTAGTATTATTTATGTGCAGGACTTCCTGGAGTAGACCTAAAATATGATAAACATATCCATTTCACATGCCTTCCCAGCCCCTCCCTTCCCTCCCTGCTGTTACTAACATTCTAGGGCACTTTCATTATCGTATATGGTGCTATATAGTCTATTGGAAAATTAATGGTGTCCTAGGTGATATTGTGATTCTAAACTGTCTAATCCACAATGTTTACATTTTTTTGCAATCCTTTGCAACTGTCATTTAATCAACATCTACAATGGACAAGAGATATTTAAACATGAGTTATTTCCTGCTTCACTTACATTTTGTGTTCTTGATTTCATTCTTAATTTTTTTCTGTTTCTCTGATACAATAGAGTGTCCATTTTTTGTTATTATGAAGGTTATTCTTTACCTTTTGTTTTCTTTTCTTCTGTGATTGTACCCAGTGTGGTGAAATTATACCCAAAATTGGTCCATCCCATTAGGTATGCTTGAGAAAAAGATTAAAATTTACTTCTACATAGTGCCTAGGGGTGTTTTTTACTTCTTATTCTTGCATAATTACAAGGAATATCTTTTATTTCCTCCTGTTGACTAACTGACTGCACTTTCTATGAGAATTGAAATATGCATGTGTGGGACAATGGTCCATTTCTCACTCTGTGTGTTTTGTTGTACTTATCGTCATGGAGAAAAATGCTTGATGCATATGGTCTTCTTTACCCTCCAGGCCAGTGGAAGCAGTGTTGTGACGACCTGATGAAAATCAATGTGCCATTGCCACGGAAACCTACAGCCATCATGACTAAGCAGGGCTCGCTATACCATGAGATGAGTAAGAGCAACCATTTTTTAATATCGTTTAGATATCCTAGTACTGCCTAGAGACACATAGACATGCTTTATATTCTTTAGAGTCAGTTACTCATTGATATTTAAATTGAAATTGGACAATAGCTCTTACACAGATAAGTTAAATATATTAATATATATTAATAATTGTTATTTAGTCCTTGTTCTGCACTCAATAGTGATGCCTATGGTCTATATTGTCTACAGTCCTTGCATTATGTTCACCCTCTTGGTGATGAAAAAACAACAGAAAATATTGCCTAATTATAAGGCTATCTGGGTCAAGGATGTAATTCATCTATTCTTCCAATGTACAAATATCAAGACATTCTTTCCCTGAGAGGACCTGCTAGTAATTTTTTTATTGGTTGATAACTGTTACGGCTGAAGGATTGTCAACAATGAAGGGGAAAAGCTGGTTTGAAAGCAAACAGCCTAAAAAAACATGTAATGTCTTAAACAATTTGTCTACATTCAGCTTGACTATAGCTGGGTGTCTATGAACTGGTCACATCCTATTGTTAAAATTGCCTCTTGTCCTGTGTAGTATTGAGAGCTGGTCCCAATCTCAAATTACATTGAGGTCTATAGCCCTGTGGAATTCTCCAAGGAGGGCTGACTGAATGATTGCAAGAGGAAAAAGGGTCCCATTTTTCCTCAGCTATGAATTTTAGCTATATATAGCCATCTTCGTTGATGCTTGTTACATGAAATCAGATAATGCTTCTGCTTAGACAAATGAGCCACATTTCCCAAAGGGGGATTAGACAGAGGACACTGTAAGAATTATCGGGAGAAGGACATCAGTCATTCTGCATCAGTGCTTTGATTCATTGTAATTCATAGTTTAGAATAGTTTGTCACAAATGTGTATTCTTCCAAAGAGACAACAAGACCTGCTTCAACAGTTAGGATACAGTGGATAAGATGCCATTGTGCAGTTCACTCTGGTGTTCCTTGTGCCCCCTTAACTGCTTTAAGCTCCATGCAAGTCTATTAAGTCTGTTTGAAACGTGCATAGAACATGATTCACATCAATGGAGAAGTGCTGTTATTTTAGAATAGAATTTAGTGATCAGTTATCATCGTTTACACACCACTGCACACTGTGCACAACAATGAAAATGTTCCTCCTTTTTCCTAACCCATATGTGACAATGTGACATAACAGGGGGCAGCTAATTCAGTGCCCGGGGAGCAGTACCTTGCTCAGGGTACCTCAGTGGTGCCTTTTGGTTGGGGATTCAAATCAATCTTACAATTACAATGCGCTTCCCCGACCATCAAGCCATCAATGCCCATATGTCTTGATGTCAGAAAATCACTGGTCTCCTGGACTCCTACTGTAGCTTATTCGATGGCATCACCACTGAATTCAGCACCCTGTTCTGTGACAGACTTACATGTTGGTAAATGGATTTTTCCTCAGGAACCTGTACTTTCCTTAATCTCAGTTTTATTGAATGCTCAGTGGCAAGTGGGTTTGGGCCCTGCTGATTTATATTGAATGTATTGAACTGATAGGTTAGGTCCATTATCCACTTGAGATCATTAAGCTCAGAGACATGCAGCATACTGTCGTTCATGCTTTCCTGGACTGCCTGTCTCAGTTCAAAGAAACCTCTTCAGGTTTACTTCTCCTCCTTGCCTGAACACCTTTGTAAAGCACAAGATATTGCGATATGCTCTGTCAGTTTCACCAAAAAGGCTTGGAGCTGTTGGTGTTGTAGCAATATTATGAATGACACTTTATTGATCCCTGAAGGGGAGATTCTCTTTATTGCCTACCCCATCTTGCTCTCCATACCACACATGTAGTGCCCATACAGCTGGGGGTTAACATGTGACTATTCTGGCAAGGCCAAGCTCGAACCGGTGACCTTTCAGTCAGAGCCCATTGACTTACACACCCCCTAAAGCTCCTGGATCTGTAACTACTGCACTTTACTTTGACTGATATAACCCTTTCAAATGATAAGCATTCACTGCACAGTGTCTGTTGATAAATAATTGCAACAGTGGGATTAAGAACATAAGAAATTTACAAACGAGAGTAGGCCATTCGGCCCATCAAGCTCATTCTGGAAGAACTTAACTAATAGCTCAGAGTTGTTAATCTAGCTCTGATTTAAAGGAACCCAGAGTTTTAGCTTGCGCTACACTCACAGGGAGACTATTCCATGCTCTATCTGCACACTGTGTAAAGAAGTGCTTTCTCAGATCCATTTTACAGCCATGAGTTCTAGTATTTAAACTAATATTGAATGAAGTAGCCAATTGGCTGAACAGCATCCAGACCTGTTAAAATATACCTGGATCATGTCCCCCCTTAGTCTCCTTTGCTCGAGGCTCAACAGATTCATGTCAGCTAACCTCTCCTCATAAGACATTCCTCTAATCATTCTTATAGCTCTATGTTGCACCCTTTCCAAGGCAGCAATGTCCTTTTTAAGGTATGGTACCGTAACCAAACCAAACCATCATTAAATGCCAGAAAGCAGTGCTGAAAGCAGTATAATTTTGTCAGAAGACAGGAAAAACATAAGCTCGTTGCTTAAGGAGCACAGTGGCTGGGAACATGGATGTAATTATGCCTTTTATTTTAATTTTGGGTCTGCAAAATTAAGAATAGACCCAAAAAATCCAATAGGGTTGTTATTTTTCTAAATCTCACAATTTAGATTCCTTACCAGGCTACAGACGATTCAGCTCTCCTGCCAGCTGATCACTCCTTGCCCATGTAGCTGCTGACATACATTCTTTTCTTGGTATTAACAGATGCAGTTGAGCATTTCACGCCTTTTAAAGTCCTCTTATGTGTCCTCCTTTATGTATAACAGACGTTCATAATGCATGGCAATGTTATGCTACATACAGCATGCCACAAAGAATGCCGTGACTATCTGATGGCTGTATTGTAATGTTCTACCTGACTTACTTACATATTTGAAACGCATTTTCAGTACATTTATAGTACAGCATATGCTTGATTCTGATAATGAACTCGAAAGATTTTTTAATGATTCGGTTAGTTCTTTGTACAGTCAGGTCCATAAATATTGGGACAGCGACACAATGCTAACATTTTTGGCTCTATACACCACCACAATGGATATCAAATGAAACGTACAAGATGTGCTTTAACTGCAGACTGTCAGCTTTTATTTGAGGGTATTTACATCCAAATCAGGCGAACGGTGTAGG
>JABFEB020000113.1:13355022-13375831 GCA_019775895.2 Stomatorhinus ivindoensis
CCTTCTCGGGAGTTTTTCCTTGCCACTGTCGCCTATGGCTTACTCACTGGGGGCTTTGGGTGGGGATGCTATAAAGCTCTTTGAGACAAAATGCCACGAAGATGGTGGCACTGGAGCTAGTGCTATCGTTCAGCTGGGTTGGAGGTTCGAGCCCTGGTTCCTCCTGACCCCATCAGAGTTTCCTTGAGCAAGACACTGAACCCCAGATTGCTCCTGGTGTGCAGGTTGGTCCCTTGCATGGCAGCCTCCACCACCGGTGTAAGACTGTGTGTATGAATGGGTGAAAATGTGAGGCATGAATTGTAAAGCACTTTAAGTACTCGTAGGAGTAGAAAAGCGCTATATAAATGCAGTCCATTTACCAATGTAATGTTGTGATAACGTACTATACAATAATAAATTTGTTTGTGTTTTTAAAATGTGTACTGGATGGCTCATTGTGCATTAACCATCACTTAATGTACAATGCAACGTTTGGTCGATCTGTCACTGGTATCATCACATCAGACATTAATTTTGTTATAAATTAGTTAATTTCGAATTTCAATGTGTCTGTAGGAATTTCACCAATGATTACTTAGAGACACATTTTAGAAAAATATAGAAGTCTGTTATACATTTTTAAGGTATATCTATATTTCACAAAAAAATCCTTGCATAACAAGCATACAATTTCAACAACTGAATGACAATATATCAATAAAAAGAACAAAAACCATATCAAACAGGACTATAATTCCAGTGACACAATGTAACACCAGTAAAGGAACAAAAGTTTTTATTTTAATTTTATTTTGCAAAATAGAAAATTTTCACAGACAGAATATTAATAAAGATGTATTTTTTATTAGCTCTTTAAGTGGCTTGATTTGCAAAATTACATGTTCTTGAACATAGTAGAATGCTAATTATGTATATAGGAAAAATTAACTTTTTAATACAATTTCATAAATTTTACATTTTATATTAAAAATGGGTTCAAATACTGAAATTTGTTTAGGGATTAGTGTGATGAACTATTTTACAGGTGTAGAGCCACTATGAAACATGATGAAAACAGAAAAACCAAACAAATCAAAAGTATTGTTTAATCCTCACCTGTATGAATGTAGTACATGCTGAATCTGCTTAAAAATTTAAGTATGTTTTTAAGGCTTGCATCCTTGTCTTTCTCTCTCGTTCATTAGAATCTCATTAAAATCATGAAAGATGTCAACAAAGTTAAACTTGAAAACAGGCAGCGAAATGTGCAATCGCAGTTCTTGTTTGTGGTTAATTTTACTGTATGTGTTAAACTCCTTGTAGAATACCCCCAGCCAGTTTGTTATTCTGCCCATATGTTCTTTACCTTTTTTCGACACATAAAACTGTGGAGGAACACAAGTTCATGATGGGTTTTCTCTATAGAGTAAATTGTCAAGAGGATGCAACGGTGAAAGGCCACTTGTTGCCGGTCAGTAATCATGATCACATTTCCCATAGAAACATTGCGACCGAGTGTTATAATGCGACAGATGCCGACACTTCTGTCATCAATGCTACAATATTCTCTACAGTTGACTAAGTTGTGCAATATGTTTGTCTACCGATCTAGGTGAACTCCTTTAACATCAGAGATGGTACTCAGGGGCCTGTATTGCTGATGGGCCCCTGGTCCCCATCCTGCTGTGATCACAACCTGTACCAATGCTAAGCATTTATGCTTTGTGGGGCCTGGAATGTTCTGCAACGTCACGTTTTGATTGAGATAGCTGCCTTGCACATTTGTCAAGTCGTCGGAAGGAATAATTTTTCTTTTTAGAGTCTCTTTTCATTTCCACTGATGTGAACTAGTGTTGAGTTCATTTACGGACGCATTGCTTATCCTGCAATTACCCCTAGCAGATATTTGCTGCTTTATTAACGTGTGGCCGATGGAATGTATTGTATGATAAATATCTTTAGATAGGTTATGTAACCAAACCAGGCCGTCAATAAGAGGATGAGTGTGCAGATAATTTTGTCTAATTTAGTACATAATGTACTTTCAGGCTTGTGAATGATAGGCTTGGCTATGCATTGTACTTTCTTTGCCATCCCTGGAAGAAATACAATTGTTAAAAAACAAGCCTTTCTTCTTTCTAGTTATTGACACGTCAGATGACATTGGGACGGTTACAGACATTCTGACGAGGCGCATGAAGGAGGAGTCATTTCTGAGCCACGCTGAAGGACCCCTTCATTGGATGTCCTTGTTTGGGGAGTCTCCACCCCCCTCGCATTCTCTCCAGGGAGCTGGGCTCAGCCCTCATCTCTACTGTCGCAGCCCTCGTGACCCAGGCCTCCATCAGCGTGGCCAGCTTTCAGACAGCCCTGGATCCCCGCTGTTCCCTAGGTCACGCCCCCGCACCCTCTCCCTGGATGCCAAGCTCAGTACCCTTAGGGGCCGCGGCTATGGGAGCTCGCCGGCTCCGGCCCCTCAGCCAATCCCTTCCTGCTCCAGCTCGAGCTCCAGTCACAGCTCCAGTGAGGGTAGCACTGCTTCGGAGACTGACAGCACGCCCTTCGCTCACAGCACCACAGCACGCAGCAGCCTGAGAAACCTGCGGGCAAAGCTTGACCCTCGTAACTGGCTGCAGAGTCAGGTATAATGCTCCCCCCTCCTTAAAACCATGTGGCGTTTGTATACCAGAAGATGAACTGAACGGCTGCTTCATCGTGTACATAAAATTGGTGGTCACCTGACCATTATGTCTCCCTTCATCTACTCTATATTTCAAAAAGCCTGATTCAAACAGAAAGAAATAGAAACAGAATCAGTACATTTCAAGATTCCAGTGGTGCTTTTTAAATGACATTTTCCCCCTTTGAAAAAAAAAACAAATACACACTCTTTATATGAGTAGGTATAAACAGAGATAAAAATTACTTTGCCTGCTAAATAGGGAATGAAGATAAGTATGTTCACACCCCTGCATAATTTTGAAAGGAGTTGGGTTAAAACTCCAGAAGTCATGGACTTTCTGTATATTTGGACCTCAAAACCAGCACAACTGCATCGATTCCCACTACTTAATGAACGCATCAAATTCTTTTTAAAATAAATGTATAACATATTTAAACCAAACCGCATCCTCAATGCCAAATTAAAAATGAAATGAACAAATAAAAAAGAAATGTACAACAAATATTAGATGTTTGTGACTGTAAATAAATTTTCCTGATTGTTTTTGGACAGCAAATCAGTCCCCCTGAAATTTCAGCTTGCAATCTTGTTCAGATACACCTGGAACAAGATGGCACTCATTCATCTCTGAAAATACAAGTTGTGGGACAGAAAGTGGATTTCAGGGATGAAATTTTGTCTTGCAAAGACCCTGGTGCCCAAAATCATTGAGTACCATCACTGAAATGTTTCCATAACGTGAAGCTTCTTAATCTGCAAACAGAAAAATAACTGAAATGTTTGACAAATGTATGTCTTGCCAAATGTTTTTTTCTAATTCAATAAGGATAATGCTAATCTGTTCTGTAGTCAACATTTTGAAACAGGACAAAATCAGCCATATTGTTGGTTAAATATTGTTTTGGCTTCTCATTTGCTGAAGCAGTGGTGTATATTGATGTATATTGTCTAAAAGGTACAATAGATATACATCTTTTAAACAACACTGTATGTACATAGATTCTGGATTTTTCCTACCTGGCCCTGTCATTATACTGTAAATAATATATTGCTTCGTTTTAGTATTTCCCTTAAAGTGTCCCTGTTTTCATCTTATTTTCCATGATCATTTAATAATCAGTGCAAACACAGAACTAATTATACAGTTAGAGAAACAATAAATGGTACTTCTGCAGAAGAATCCAGTTATTCTTATCTAACACTTACAGTAAATACACTGAAGTCCCAGTGGTGAAAGACTGACAGATTCATTCTTCATAATTTGCTATTTTTCATTGGAGCACACAAAGGATAGATAGCCACTTGGTGAACAGCAAAAAAGTTACAACTGTGGAGAATGATGGGAAGCCTTATAGGGTATTTGAAGCATTTATTTTTGCGTTTCTATTTTCAGCAACCTTGTGAGTGAAGTGGGTGAAAAATGATCACATCAAGTCAACATCATAAGAGTTACTTATTGTAGACTTGCATTGTAAACAAAACTTAAGAACTTTAAATAAATTAAGATATTTAAATAACTTTAAATATCCATTGTCAATGACAAATCTTTAAAGACATAAATTTAGCTTCTTTTGCAAGAACAATCAGTTACAGATATTCTAAAAGCCATTTTAGTAGACTTTATGCTCTGTTCAAGAGAGTATTCAAAAGCATTTAAAGTGGTGTTAAATTATGTGATGAAATATGTCTTAGACAATGTAAATTACATGATCAAGGCTTACAACGATACTATTATTGGTTTGTTTCCACACATCACATAACTTTTTTAAATCACTGGGCTTGTTTATCTAAGCCTAGTTAATTTGTTTTCTATGTTTGACAAAGCATTTTAAATAATCAACCTACTCAAAGAAAGCCATTTATATTATGTGGGCATTTAATTTGGTTTGGTGTTACGTTGATGTTAAGTGTCATTGTTAGTGTTATCATGTGCTTATTCAGTGTTCAATTATTCAGAATTAAAAGGTTAACTTTCATGAGTGTTGCAGTTGATTGACCAATCGGCATGGTTTAAAACAGATGGTTCATTGGGGCCTCATTGCTGAAGGAAATCGGAAAGATAAAGTGAAGTCTGTATACTGGTATGCAAGGAGAGAAGAACCTATGGTACTATTTATGTTCATTTTAAACATTTCCTTCCCATTTTGCACTAATCACATAATGACAGATTTTTATCATTAAAGACAGGATATGCCAGTATTCTTTCCTGATGTCGTAACTGATCATTGTGGGATAAGCAATATTCTTTTTTTCATGGTTACCCATTGAGCCACCCTGCCAGACCTCAGGTATAAAAGTATGTGACACTGATGTATTTCATACTGATTTATATTTTAAACTCCTTGTCAGGTCCGATCGAGTCCAAACTCAGATGGCTTGTTTTCTCGTTATAAGGTATATCATAGGTTTAACCAAACCTCTTCATCACTAAGCCGTCACCAGTGTGTCACAGTAGTTATATAATATTCACTTTTTTAAAATCCTGCTTGGATGAACGGTGATTCTTAACAAGGTGTTCAGATTTTATTATTTGCATTTCACTTCCCTAGCAGATGCTTTAATCCACGTGCCACTGGCAATGTAGGGCCAGCTGGCCCCTGGAGAGCCTGCATGTTTGGGCCTCGCTCAGGGGTCCAGTTGTGAATACAAGACTTATACCGGTGACTTTTGTTCACAGGCACAACATCCTAACCCACTGAACGACAGACCTTCCTCTTCCTTTAATTTCTGTCTGTGGCTTCAAAAGTTTAAAATGAGTCTCCTGCAATTACCATACAGGCTGCTAGAATAAGCTGCCATTCATCAGTTACTGTTAAGCATTAAATATGTTCAGACTTTTAAACATTTTATGTGTGCATAACAATAAACTATACAATGCCTATTGATGTTGTCAATAAAGGAGAGGAAAAAGTAAAAAATAACAACAGAAACCAGGTGTCAATGCAATTGTTATAATTATAAACTGGCTAGCCTTAAGGTCCTGCCCACCTCTTAGAGCTCAGAGCTGTTGTTAATTTATGCGCTATAGATACTAAGCTGTAATAAAATGCGCACAATGAATGTACTACCCTACCTTAATAGAATATTGCCTCAGTCCTGAGTAATTAGTTCTAAGTTATTGTACTTGGAATTTGAAATATATTTGTGATTCAAGTACACACCCTGTCTTTGACTTGTCATTAAATTAAAAAACAATACAGAACATGTGAAGTCAACATTTTTCTCTTCAAATGAGTACCTGACTCTGAAAACAATTTTCTGAGAGAATGAAAAATCAATTAATATAATTTTTAAAAGAAATTCATACATTGGTGCATCTATATAAATCAATTAAACATTTAAACAATGATCTGTTCATATGGCATTTTTTTCTTTTTTCTTGTTACGGTTGTGCTTCCAGTCTGGTCCCTATAATCATTACTCATCCAATGTATGGTTTAATATTTAGTGAAACTTAAATCTAGGTACTTCACTGAGGTCAACAAAATATTTTAAATATTTATTAATATTCATTCATGTCAGTTTATTGGAAACCTAAAATTAGTGCCATAACTGTAAATGCTGACCTTGTAATATAACATATCAGTTAAAAAAATAGGTTAATATAGATCCATATAATTCAATTTAAAATACATAAAGAGTACATAATTCTGATTTAGTATTTAAATTCTTATTTGAAGTAAATTTACCATGTTAGTAGGATTCCTGTTTTGCATATATTTCAGACAAAATACTAACAATTTATATTTTATGTTCAAAATGTGTTATTCCAGGGCACAAAACACAGTGATGAATAACAAAGTGTGTTGGGGGAAAAAAACTACATTTTCCTTTCATGTTGCATGATGCAAAATTAAATATTACAAAGTCAAATAGAATGCTTTACTATTACCTTGCAATTATTACACAAAATAATGCAGGATAAAAGGCCAATTGTTTTATTTCCCCAGGAGCAGAATCTAGAGTCACCTGGAAAGTTCACAGTAATTTGATCATGTACTTATAGTAAAGTAGACATGACTTTTAGAGATTGTGTTTCACCTTTCAGAATTTGGGAGTGTGGCATGTTGAAACAGTTCCGAAGATATAATTCTGAGAACTGACAATTTTGCATGCTTCACAAGATTGGATGTTGCACTGGGTTTTAATTTCACACACGCACGCGCGCGCACACCCACACACACACATGTTGGGTAAACATATCTTTATGGGGACTGCTCGTTAATTTCTATGGAAAAATGCTAATTATGACAACTGTAGCCCCTACCCAGCCCTAACCATAATCATAAGTAAACAAGCAAAATACAAGACTTTTTGAATTTTTAGTTTTTTCATTGCAGTCACAGATTTTTATTAAATTGAGTTTCCTGGTCCCCATGAGGGAACACATTGTGCTGGCATTGTGTCCCTGTAAGGTAAGGTATACCCGCTCACACACACACATGCACACACACACACACACATTGTAGGTTTCCTCCATAGAGAAAAAAAGTTGATGTACGTTTCATATTTTTATGTTTATTTTTATTATGTTTCCTTTTTGATATACTCCTATATATAAACATTTCCCATTGTATTCATATACATGGATACATATATAATAATTGATACTTTTTATTGATCCCTGTTGGGATATTCTCTTTATACCTCCACCATTTTAGATTGAGCTTGGTTGTGCAGGGTGGCTGACTGTCGTGGTGCTCAAGGAATTGGGGGTCAAGGGCTTTACTCAAGTACCCAGAGATGTGCTGAAACCACTTACCTTTTAATCACAGACAGAAAGACTTGGACCACTGAGCCACATGCTGGTCCCCAATATATCTTTATTTATAAAAAACACACTTGACATGAAAGGCACTCAAGAGAAAAGCCTAAAGGAAAAATATTAAACTTTTACATTAAGTTCACATTTTACCACATGTGTAGCGTTTGGCTTTAGTAGGAAATGTTTATTGCTTGTTGTTTCTTAATGAAAATTTATATTCCTTTTACTGTATATTATTCTAATGGAACACATGTATGATCTTTCCACATTCAGTTGGTTGTTTAGAGAAAATTCAGTGAGATTAGCTCAACTATGTTCTCAGAACACAAAGTGAAAGCATCAACTGAAAAAAGGTGTTTCTTTTCAAAATACTCATTTCAGTTATGTGTAAACACTGTCCATGATTCAATTGACCTCATTCAAAGAATGCATAAAATTAAAAGCTTCATTCGAAACATTCATTTAATATGTATTGTACATAAAAATAGGGCATGCGTTTGACAAAACATTTATTTAATATGTATTTTACATCAATAAATGGCATATACGTCTAATGACACATTTGACACTAATGACACTAGTGGTACATTTAATATAGATTTTACTTGAATGTACGGCTTATATGTTTGTAATTTCATGTGTGTTTTGCATCAATAAAGACCCTATACTTAAAAAACCTTTTCAAGGGGGGCCCTAACCTTCAAATGATCTGGTGGAATAATCTGTCAAAAATACACATTTGTTAAAATTATATACATTATTTATGATTCACATAAAAGGTCATTATTTGTCGTGACATAGTGGTCAAAACCAATTAGCATTACCAAATTACCTATGGCTGTGCTCTGCTATGAGGTGGTTGCCGGTTCCCCATCCAGTCTTATTGCCTACCTTCCTCTTGTAGCCTCTGGAATAGACCCTTACAGAAAATGGATGTATTACATATTTATTAACTGAACATGGTATGCTAGTGGTTAAGTCAATGAGTGTAGTTAATGGTTCCTTCAAGTATTGGGGTGACTTTAGCAGTGGTTTTGAAATGGCCAAGCTAACACACTTTGACAGATATATATATCCTTTTACACCAACATGAAGATCAGTCTTTGACTACCTTAGACTTTTGCATAGTACTGTATATAAATAATTAGCAAAAGCAGAAGTGAAAGACCATTACAGTCATCTTCCAGTTTCTTTTGCCCATCACAATTAAATTTGATTTGATGTCACTTTGCTTGCCACAGAATGTTTCTGGTCACTGTTGCTTTCTAGCTATTAAAAAGATCAGAGGCTAAGTCAAACTTACCCGGGGCTTAATTTTTGTTTGTTTGTTTGTTTATTTATTTTAATTTTTTTTCAAACGAAGACAATTGGCATTGGGGCTAAAATACTTGGGCCTCGAGTGATCGGACCTAATGATGCCCACGCAGTCAACCTTTTTCTCTGTAAACAGTAAGTCACACCATGCTTAGAAATATTTACTTTCTACCTATCTGGCAATGAGAGAATCCTTCTTAACTCAAAATTTCGGTTTGAGTCCTCCGTTCAATTGTTAGCCGTGCCTTTCTGGCCATTACAAGCATAAAAATAACAAATATTAATGAAAGATTCTGGCATCAGTTGTGATACAGTGTAGAGGATTGAATCAAGGAGCAGACAATGCATTAAACCTGTCACAAACTGATCTGAGACAAGGCAGACAAGTGGCTATTGTTTAGTTTATTAAGACACAATCAAGAGAGGCCATTACATTAGTTAACAGAATGTGAATGTCAATGCACTAAATACAGACCTGATATGTCTTCAAAACCAATAGCTTCAGCCTTTGTGGCTAAATAATGTGTTATTACAAGCTATAAAATACTATAAACATTCATTTACATTTGTTTTAAGTATTTATAATATTTTCTTGTAGTAAAAGTTTCACAAAGCAGTGCATCGTTTACCTTTGAAAAAATCTGAGGGTGGGTCCACCTGGCCTTTACTGTATGTGTATATTTATATCTCACAATGATACCTATAAATCTGCTAAATTTATTTATGTTCAAATAGCTCATAGTTCAACTACACAACAGCACCATTATGATATTTAACAACATGCATTTCAAATTGACTGGGCCAGAGGGTGCATAGTTTCTTTTCTTAGACACGTTGATATTCTTTGTATAATACCATGGAATTTTTCTGCTTGAGAACAAGGAAAGCATCAGTTGCTGTAACTGCTGAAAACAGCATACCATAGAGCCTAGATAATGGAAGGATCCTGAAAAAAATAATAACAATGCTCATGAAGGAACATTTACAGTATTAGCACAACCATTAGACTTGGTGACAAAGATTAACTACCAGCAAAATGGAAAATAAACACAAATGGAACAGAAATGGAGATTATGAACAACATGGGTGCACTTATTGGCACAAGCACAAGAAGCAGGGAGAGCCCCATCCATCCATGTTCTGAAAACTGTTCCCCCTGTTAAGAGTCTTGGGGCGTCTGGAGTTTATGGGTGCAAGGCGGGAAAAATTCCAGGACAGAGCAACCCAATGTTGGGCACATTCACTCCTATGGGCAATTTGGTAATGCTAATGAACTTCCCCAAGTTTTTGGATTGTGGAGGGAAACCGGAATACCCAGATGACGACTCGGGGAGAGCATGAAAACTCCGCACAGGGAACACTGTCAATGGACTTGATCCCAGGTCCTAGGTCCAGTGCCTACCACTGCACCACCATGCCATCCCCTGTGAGCCTGATCCACAGTCTGATTATAGCCCGTACTTAGTGGTGGAAATTCAAGTTACAAAGTCATTTGTAACAGACAGAATTAACAGGAGACAATGATTTCTCACAAGTTAATTAGATATAAAATGCAAGGCCCAAAATGCCAACAATGAATTTGTGGTAAAAAAAAAGATAAGAAGTACATAATGTATAAAATCCTATGAACGTATTTAGAAAGCGTCTTTTTTCTGCAGTCTTTCACTATATAGTCCAGCATAATACAAACAGGTTTGGTAACTATTTATTGGGTTAAACAAGTTTTGTAACCATAAAATATGTCCTGTACTAGTAACAAGGAACCTGTCATACCATGTGTGCAAATTGTGTCACAATATCCAAAATGTGCCATCTACAAATTTCTTTCTCATGATTATGATTTACAAATGGGAAACACTGATCTGTTTTACACCCTTTTCATAGTTTCATAATAAACTCATTTGGGAGCTTAAGCTTAAGCATTGTCTCATTTAGCATTTCAGTCTGTTTTACCTGTGACTAAAATGAGAATGTTTTTGATCAGCCTAAGGTAAGTAGGGGAATAAGGCCTAATATGATATTAGTAATATATCGATATGATTTGCCCGTTATAGTGCTCATATGGTGGCTTTGGATTTTCCCATTATAGTGCTCATATGGTGGCTTTGGATTTACCCATTATAGTACTCATATGACGGCATTGGATTTTCCCATTATAGTGCTCATATGGCGGCTTTGGATTTACCCGTTATAGCGCTCATTATGTTGAACCATAGGGCATGACAAAAATAGTGACCAGGATCCCTTTCCTTAGAACTCATGGACACTATAACTATCACTCAGAATACAGCATAAGTTGTAGACAATAAATTACAATACACAGCAATCAGCCATAACATTAAAAGCAATGACAAGTGAGGTGACTGACATTAGTTATCACATTACCATTCTTGAAGTTGACATGTTGGGAAGCAGGGAAAATGGGCAAAAGTATGGGTCTGTGAGACTTTTACATGGGCCAAATTGTGAAGGCTAGTCCACTGGGTCAGAACATTTCCAAAATGGCAGGTCTTGTGGGGTGTTCCTGGTATGCAATGGTCAGTATCCGACAAAACTAGTCCAAGGAAAGTCAACCAGTGAACTGGCAACAGGGTCATGAGCCCCCGACACTCATTGATACGCATGCATCAACCCATCTAGTCTGATACCACAGGAGAGCGACAGTAGCAGGAATTGCTGAAAAATTAATAGTGGCTATGATATAAAGGTGTCAGAACATATGAGGAAGAGATCACACCAGGATGCATTATGAGAAAAAGGCAACCTGGTGAAGGCAGTGTGATGATTCAGGCAATGGAATCCTTGGGTCCTGGCATTCATGTGGATGTTATTTTGGCACGTATCACCTACTTAAACATTGTTGCAGACCAAGTACACCCCTTCACAGCAGCAGCATTCCCCGACAGTAGTGGCTTCTTTCAGCAAGATATTGAACCCTGTCACACTGCAAAAATTGTTCAGGAATGGTTTAAAGAACATGAAAAAAACACTTGAAAAAATTTGGCCTCCAAATTCCCCAGATCTCAATCCCATTATGCATCTGTGAAGTGTGCTAGATGAACAAGTCGGATGCATGGAGGCCCCACTTCGCAACTTAAAAGGATTCACAGCCAAACGCTGCCTATAAATTTAACATTGCTCAATGCCATTGGATCAGAGCACAGTCAATAGCTGCTTGATTTTGGATGTGTAATCACACTGTACCACATTTTTTTTCAACAGGAGGTGAAATATGATGCAAACTACATGGTATGTACACATTAACGCCTATGTGATGTTTTTTCGTTCATTAGGGATGGGTCATGATCTTCATACAGTATATTCAAAATGTCATTACATTTGTCATTGTCATGTTCTAAGGCAATTTCCAATGCTGTATTTATTTCTGATAGAATTTTCTGACCCCCCCCCCCCCCAAACTGGTGCTTGGTTGGCTCCTGTTCCACTTTATTTTAAAAATTCTAAAATCCCTCCTGTTCAGAGGTTTTGAGGAATCCATGCCTCCATGCCTCGACGGGTAAGACCTGTTTTGGCAGCACAAGGGGGACCTACAGTACACAATGTTAGACTGGTGGTTTTCATTTCACTATGAATTAAACATGGTCTATCAGTGTAAAAATAAGTAAATTTTAACTTCAAAAATAGAATTCAATTATATATTTCATTTTGGGCAGATTTTAATAATGTAAATTTATCATGTAATGAAAGCCTCAAAGAGTACAGGAATGTTGACAGTGTCATGGGACAGGAATGTTGACAGTTGTTTCCTGAAATAATTATAGTTTGCTTAGTACTTCCTGCTAAAGATCCTTGCAATCTTGAACAATACTCTAAGCCATGAACATAAAAATCTGATGGGGGAATTACCAGAAAATAATACACCCAATAAAAAAATTACTGAGAAAAATGAGTTGAAAACATTAGACTACCAATGTGTAAATGGCAAATACAAATGGGCATAATATTTTGCAATATCCCACTTTTTACAGACAATACAGGATATAAGTCAGCTTTGTAAGAACATTCTGCTACTGTTTTTTTTTTAAATCACCATCATCATCTACTTTTCATCAGCAAAATTTGTACCTGAGTAGTGTTGAAAATACCAATTCAGCCTCTGAGTGGCTGAACTGTTTGAGGTTGAAATTCTGCAGTACACTGTGTCTTGCTAAAGTTGTTCAAATCCCTCCAGAATTACACGTCCATTCGGTAACATGTTCATATCATTCCAAGTGACAGTTCTAACACCGAAAAATGATATAATTTGTTTTCCCTAAATGCGTCAGTCAAGTAGCATAATGAGAAACCTTCGCCCATAAAAGACATGTAGAGTAGGCTTTTAACGTTTAAGCTTGATGTTTATTATTGAGCTGCAGCACACATTTCTATTAAAGTTTACTCAATGGAATTGTAAAAAGTAAGTAGCCAGCCCAGCCCCCCCCTTGTGATGCAGACATACACTTTAGAAGGCTATACATGAAACATTTATTAATGCTGACATGATTATTGTCGTGTGGCCATATATTTGCATAGTTCCATTTGGTCATTTTACCTTGTTGTCTTTCTATAAGAAAGACAAAGTAAATGAAGAATTACCCTTCACTCTCCCTAATGTTTTATTACCTACTTGTATAAATAAGCAAAGTATATAACTGAGATGTGGCCATTGCACTGAAATCAGAACCAGGTCATTTAGATATTTGATTTAGGAGTTCTGTCTGGCTTCACTCTTTTGGGACGACACTAAAGATTCTGAAATGAATGATTTGATGCCTGCATTGATACACAGTTAGAAAAATAAGGAGTGAATATGGATAAAATACAGTAATTGGATCCAGTCACAGGCTTTTTAAGCTATCCTCATGTGCACCTCCATCTACCGTTTTATTTGACTGGCATCTTGTATCTGGATTTTATTATTACTTATTCTGCTCAGACCATTTAAAAAAGGAAGGTTATGAAGGTGTCAGAAAATGGTAATCTCGCACTCAAGTCAAAAATTCCATGCGACTGGAATGTGGTAGGAAGGAAAACAAAGAACATACCTGATGTCTGACATGTATTCCCTGAAAAATAACTGTAATTTGCTTTTTACTTCCTGCTAAACTCCTTATTAAATAGCTTTTGAGCAACAAACAAGTAAACGTGAAAAAACAGACTTGAAAGTGTGAGGCAACTCAAGCATTATGCCACCCCTTATTCCATCCATCCATCCATTTTCTATACCCGCTTATCCTACTGGGTCGCGGGGGGTCTGGAGCCTACCCGGAAGCCCACCCCTTATTATTTTATAAATGTATAGATAGGACTCAAATGACACAGAAATCTCTTGTAGATAATTCAGATGTAGTCCAATTTATCTGAAAGGCATTAGATGTTTCATTTGTGACAGAACACCAGAATGAACACTCATAAACACAGGGAAGAAATGTGAACTCCAAATACGCACAACTGAGCTTGAACCCACTAATCAGGATACACAAAAACCATACTATCCACTTAGCCTTGGGTTACTTTCCACTGTTGATTTTAATATATAGTTTGTATGCTTTCCCTATCATGGGGTGTCATCTGAGTTCTCTCATTTTCCTACAGTCCAAAAAAACACTAAACTAAATTGAAGTTGTTGAATTGTTGGGGATGGATGATTATCTTTGCCCTACCATGGGCTGGCATCTCCTTGCTTGCATTATAGGCCCCTGTGACACTGGATAAGACAAATGAGTATGGATGGATGGTAAATGTTTGCTGATTATAGTTGATAATAAATCTGGCAGTCTACCAGAAACCATCCTGAATTTTATCAGTTTGCATTCAATATGCGTCTTTATTTTATGGATAAATCTTGCAAATGGGAATTCTAATCACACAATGTGTCGCGCCCTGCAAATGGTTGCCTGGAAATTTGGGATGAGGTATTAGGCCTGATATTTTATCAGGCTGAGATATAATTTACTACAGTAGGAGGAAAAAGGTGAAGGTTTTTTATTTGGTTAACAACATGTTTAAAGGTGTATGCCAGCCAATCAGGAAATAAAAATTTGTCATATTAAACTAGTCTACGTTGCAAGTACATTCCATTTTTAAACACAAATAACAAATGCTTGATTATTTATGCAATTCATGTGTTATAAATGATTAATTTTGGTTTTCCTCCAGCTCCTTTCCAATGTGCTTTTGGCTATATAACTAGATAATTTAATTTGTAAATGCAGTCAACACATTTTGCATCAACATATTTTCTAGCCTTCCTTAGGAGGCTTAAGGAAAAATATATTTAACAATGCAACACTGCATTGTTATATAACATTATGAATTAAACATGGTCTATCATTTACACAGCAATCATTTATGAATAAAAAATTTTTTCTTCATACAGAATACTGCACCAAAGTATCTATTCTACTTCTTGTCCTTGAGAAATATTGCAAAGGTTTTTTATTGCAGTGATGTTTCACTATAAAAAAAATCCACTATTTAACATAATGAAAGAATGATTTTTATTTTGTAAAACAACAATTTTGTAAAAGTCTTCATATGATTGGACCTAGCATAACACAAATAATACAAAAATGTTTCACACAAACTTATACAATTTCACTACTGCCTGCTCTTTTACATGGGATATACAATATAAGTGGCAAATATATGGGAACATAAGGAAATATTACAAATAAGGAGAGGTCATTCAGTCGATCTTGTTTGTATGGATGTGTAATAGTTACTGTTAAAATATTATTGATTGTTAAAATAAAATAACTTTGCCTCTATCATTAGCTTACTGAAAACCAATATCATCATTTGAAATTAATGTTTTTTAATGTAATCTACAAATATTTGTGACAATGTGTATCAAACTGTAAACCATTCATTGCAGCTTTGCATATTCCAAGACTTGGATAGTAGAATTAGCTATTCTTCAATTAATATATATTGCCTTTGTTCAAAACAATCTACATTTAATCCCTCAACCTGTCTTTGTATAGACAAGAAAAGAACAGAAAGGGTGTTAATGTATCCCAAGCAGAACATAATTCTTAACCTAAATCTTCACTGGAATCAAGATAAAAACAAGTATAAAAATTGAATTGTGTATAAAAACCTTACAAACATGAATTTAATTGTATTTAATTTCAGTTTATCAGGGTGTACATATTTACATATCTAACAAGTTTCATTTTCTTCAATGCTACTTTCATTACTGTGACAAAATAACATAGGTTAGGACCTATTCCTAAAGTCAGCCAGTCATAAAAAAGACTTCTGCTTTATATCATTTTTTTGGAATATGTCCATAACCATCTAGTCATCTAGTATAATTTGAAGTAATCTTACTGCTTAATAATGCTATCAAACAAACATCTTCATGAGAACTACTTCACAGAATTACAAAGGATATTTAGCAGCAGAAAAATTTTAAGGTATAGAAAATGCCACAGAAGTTAATTTATGTATTTTATGTATTTTTGTATGTGTGTATGTTTGTGGGTGTAGGGCATCAAACAGCTTTTAAATTAAGCATAACATAATAGACATAACAATGCTGTGGTATTGTTAGCTGGAATTTTACTTCAGTTAGAAAGTGGTGCATAATTCCAATGTGTCAGGAAAAAAAATCCACTCTCAGTACACTTACGGAGAGCTGGAAATAAGTCTTCTGAGTTTCAAGCATTCCTCTAGGGTTAGGGGCATCAGGGATGGTGTGGGAGAGTTGACCATGAGCATTGAATGTCTTTCAGGTATTGCCAAGGGCATGCCTTGAAAATTCCTAGACAGAGGGACCCTGCCATGTAAAGTATCATTTACATAAACTGCTGCCTGTGGCTGCTTTATCTCATGTTCTGCCACATGTGACCCTGGGTTCAACCACATGCGTGCCAACTGCGCCTGGCTAGAGTTCCTGTCCAACATTACGTCCTGAATCTGGGTGTTCCTGATGGCAGAGGGCTTCTGAACTTCATAATCCCTGTCTTGTGAGCACACCTGGTGGTATGCAGCACTACCAGCTCCATTACTTATAGGCATGTTTAGATGGGGCAGATTCTTCTTACATCCTGATGCAGATCCCCAGTCATGTGCCTGCATTCCCAAAGAGACATGGTAACTATTCAGGTGACTTTCCCTACCAGAAGGGCTGGCCACATTTGTCTTTTTCTTTGTGCTGCTCTTTATATGGTCTGCCTCTTCCATTGAACATTTCCTCTCCTTCACTTGGAGAGTCAGTGGTCTGGAGCCATTTTCCTGGGGAATGCTCTCCAAACTTGCCTTGTGCTCAAACGTGTCTTCATTAATGATGACCTGGCCTTTGTCAGGCTGTGATACTGGGCTAGTTGACAGACGTTGGGAGCCCACTCTAAATTTAGCATTCAGCAAGTCCTGTAACACTGCCAGTGGGATCTGGATCTCCATTTTACCTGTGGGGTCCTTAGGTGAAGTAAATATGGGATTGCTCATATTGAAGGGAGAAAGAGCAGGCTGTGAAGGTCTCTCAGCTTCCTTTTGCATCATAGGATATGTGCTGTCTGAATCATTAGGTCTGCAGTTCTGTGGAGACATGCTATTATAGGCCTTCATATGCACACTGGGAGTTGTGGCTGAAGAGATATTCTGGTAGGTGGTAGAGGAAAGATCAATGACGTTTGGTTCTTGGATCGTAACTGGACTGTGCCGTGGGCTGGATCTGTTTGGACCGTTTTCATTTTCCATCCCATCAGATAGCTCATCTTTAGGTAAATTCCAGGCTGGGTATAAAGGAAATACTTTGTTTAAGAACCTGGGCATCTTGTTGCTGTTGCTGCCAGTTGGGGTGAAAGAAGATGGCTTCTGATTGAGAGAGTCTGCGCCTCCATCTTTGCAGCTGAGGTTCAGTGGCTCGGCAAATCCTGAAGATGAGATGTACTCCTTGGCTAAATTTCGGAGCAGGACCAGCTGTTGCTTCGGCCAGTCGCTCTTCTCTTGGGGGGGGTGTATGTGGGATATGGGTGGAGAGAGATTAGTATGAGGGGGCTGGACCATTGGGGTCACTGGGTGATAGGGGGGCAATGAGGGGTGGTTGTGGAAGTACTGCTGGAAATGTACAGGCACAGGAATGACCCCCATGCGGCTGTCCACTAAAAAGTCATGAGTGTCCTGGATGGAAAGAAATATAATCTTAGAGCTTTGTCTCCCAAAACAGTAGGCAGAGTAGTGCATATCTATACATTTGGCATTGTAAATGTTCTTAAAGTATGGGGAACAGGATAACAATACAGAGAGAACATGAATAGTCCTCATTTGGTCCTGGCACACTTGATGATACCTGAGAGACCAATGCATGCTGGAGTCCATAACTCATGCCCCGCTTGGCTCCCCTCAAGACTTCCTCTTCCTCATATGGGAAGCTATGGAGGCGTGATCGTTTCTGTTGGCGCAGAACAGGCAAGTCCTTGTCGTCCTTCCCTCTCATGTGCCATTCAAAGGGTAGTATAAGCCTGGGTATACACAAGACACCCTGAGCAAAGGCACACCTCTACACCTACATTGAATACCCTTCTATCAGGCCTCATCCAGCTAATACAGCAAACACAGGACAGTAGCAAGGTTTCAGGTGCTATAAGGTTAAATGAGCAAAAGTGCAGCTCGCTCCAGAATTTCTGAACATTTCACTCACTTTTCATAGTGCCGGCGTGTGCAGGTGGCTGCACTGGTACTACGTGGGTTCCCACCTAACTCGTTATACACCTGCTTCCATAGCTGATGTGCCGTCACCTGGAAAAAGAAAAATTTTTGCCTCACTTATTTTTTACCTCCATACAAGTCTATGCAGCCACAGATTACAAATTCACAAACCCCTTTCCTTAGACTGATATTAAAGGATAATCAACGAAATACTTGCACACATACAAGTCACTATTTTTCTTTTCTATTTTGGATAGTAGTGTTACATACCGAATATTGGAATAGTCCCCTGAAACCTTCCCCTGTTTAAGTTAATATAAATTGAAACTTTTGGAGAAATTGCATTACTAAGTAGTTTGTATCATTGTATCAAATTATTTTTAAGCCATTCAAGTGCTAATCCTTTTGATGGTAAATTTACTGCCAATATATTAGTGAGTATGCCAGTCTTTAGTGGTTTTTAATCATCATTAACTTGACGCTTACACCAGCTTCGGAGGAGGGTACATTTTTTAGAATCTATTGCCAGGCAAATAGGTGTAATGTGATAGCAGTATTGATGTCTGATAGGCTGTTCTAGAAAGTTGTTTTGAGCAAATTGTAATAGAGAATAGTCTACTGTTGCAACGATGAACTCTAATACTACATTCTCATGCCATAATGACAAAATAAACCCACCTGTTTTGCCAGTAAAATAATTTCCTGAAGAATTAAGTTTTTTTCCTTAATAATTACTATTAATCTTTTAACATTTCATATGTTAACATTTCACCGAATCACTGATAGATTACATAAAACTGCATTTTCAAAACCATAAAAGACAGCAGAATTGCCTTTACCTGACTGTAGCCTCCTAATTTTTGCACTGTCTTGTACATCAGAAAAAGGTCAACTGTAAAAAAAGCATGCAAATAAAAATTCAAATTACGTTCCATCTGTAAATGCATTATATGCACTTATTGCTCTGTTTCTGTGGTATATTTGGCCGATTATACTTGTGCATTTTGTTGTGGTAGTATGTTGATATTTATGTCTGTATGTGAGCATATTTACTTGCGGACGTCTCCACTCACTCTGCTTGAAGCCCAGGTGAGGTATTCTCTCGATGGGAGTATCTCTGCTCTTCATGAAGAGATACAACTCTTTAAGAAAATTTTCCTCATTTAGTTCTGTCTTATGTTCTGATGATGGGCCTTCAAGCAAGCTCTCCTGCGACATGGCAGCCTACACAGGCACAAACAGGTCTGTGTTAGCACTGCAGATATTCACCAACTGGGCAGAATTCAGCTAAATGAAAAATCCACCAATGTAACTGTCTTTAATCTGAATTGTGCAATCCGTTTTTAAGAGCTCATTCATTGAATTTATAGTTAGAAACAGAGCAAGAAACAAAAGACAAAGGGGCTGCTATAACGATGACTGGAAAAACTTGTCACAGAATGAGGAAGACAGAAACAAACGTAGGCACCCAAAAACAGGCAATTTCCACTATATGTGTTTCTTCTAAACATACATAATAAGGACAAAAAATGTTTATAGATCGCAACCCACATCTAATAATTTAGTGGCAAGTAAAAAATCCAGATACCAAAGCATCAGCAATGTGGACCTAATGTGGTTTAGTAAATGCCTGCATTTACTATCCTCAACGTAACATGCTACGACAAACTGTGTAGTTCTTCTTCCTACAGTAGAACCCTCCCAGCCCACAAGTTGTACACTTTGCAAGATGAATTGGCAAGCTGAGACACTAGGCATGTCAAGCTGATTTTAGGTGAATGCCGCCTTTAAACTAACTGTAACAATCACACATAAGTATAAAGGTCACACAAATTTCCATCTCCTTTCTTGTCACATTGTTCCCACTCTGCCTAGGAGCCAAAGCATTATTTTACCCTACATCACCCTGTTCATACTGTTTCTCTAAAGAGAAATGTTTTTCTGTATTCACTTGAATCTTTGGAAGATTGTATAGTATGTGGGCCTGTGTGAGGCAATGCAGGTGCTCGAAGCTTTGGCAGAGAGATATCTTGTCATATTTATGTACTATAAATAACAAGATATCATTATGGCAGTTATTACATGATTTTTTGAGCAGTGTGCCAAGAAGAACCATGAGTACTGTTCAGTTCACTCCCACCCATACATTTTCTATACCCGCTTATCCTACTGGGTCGCGGGGGATCTGGAGCCTACCCGGAAGCAATGGGCACGAGGCAGGGAACAACGCTGGACAGGGAGCCAGCCCATTGCAGGGCACACTCACACACACAGCCAGCCACACCTATGGGCAATTTAGTAACTCCAATCAGCCTCGGCATGTCTTTGGGGGAAACTGGAGTACCCGGAGAAAACCCCACGACGGCACAGGGAGAAGGTGCAAACTCCACACACCCATGGAACCCAGG
>JABFEB020000113.1:13412806-13426126 GCA_019775895.2 Stomatorhinus ivindoensis
AAGTCATGACAGTTAGGTAATGAAATATCTATACAATTATTTTGTATTTCAATTTGTAGGCCTACAATGCTGTAAAAGTCACTTTTTGAAGCCAGAATTCAACTGTGAATTTGCAGAAGAAAGTTGGCTACAGTATGTTTATCAACTCAGTCTTGGTTTATACCGAAAAAGATCTTAATAAGTATATAAATATATAAGTAGATAAATACATGTAAAAATTATGCCTTCATCAAGAAGAGCCTGCATGAACAATTCAATTTTATCAAATGCCTGAATGACACTGAGGCTTTGGCCTGGAAGAGTTTTATCTCTGTTGTGAAGAACTACTTTGGTAATCATGGAGCAGACAATTATGAAGAATTAGTGCAAGATATGGTTGCTAACTTCATAAATTTGGGAGTTAATATGAGCACATAGATGCACTCTCCATATCCATTTAAACAGATTTCCAGATAACCTTGGAGACTTCCTACTTATGCTGTCATAGCCATATCTGCCAAAGCTTGCACATTGCATTTCATCTAACTTTTAGCACTGCCTATAGTCTCCCCTACTTTGACTAATTGCATATTTTATTTCCCCTACTCCTTCTGAGGGGTGCTGCCTGGAGACCTCAATCTATCAAGATGTCCAGCATACCCTGCAACATGTAACATCGCCACTACCAACGACAGCCTGCAACCAGCTTGCCATTCTGCCTGTGTCATCTTCCATGTATGACCCGCTACCTGCCTTCTGGCTGCCTGGCGATTGGAGGGAGTGTTGGTACCGGCTTGTCATTTCCCCGCTGCTCCCCGTTTTGTGTCTCAAATTTTACTGTATTTGACTCTCCCTGCCGGCCTCTGGAGGATGGGCTCCCCCTTTGAGTCTGGTCGTTCCCAAGGTTTCTTCCTTCTCGGGAGATTTTCCTTGCCACTGTCGCCTGTGGCTTACTCACTGGGGGCTTTGGGTGGGGATGCTGTAAAGCACTTTGAGATGTTATGATAATGCGCTATACAAAAATAAATTTGTTGGACTTGGTACTGTAATACTGGTGGTGCACAGAAGGAGATTGATCACATCCTCGTGGGCAGATGCTGGAAGCTCCTGCAGAAATGCAGAGTCTACAGAAGTGCCCAGTTTGTGAATTCTGACCACAGACTTGTTGTTTCTACTTGGAAGATTCAGCTTAGATCCAGTATGCTACATCCTACCAGGAGATTTCACTGAGATTGCATGGGTGGTGAGTCTGCTGGGGGCCGCAGAGATCTGTGGTATCTGGGGTGAATTTCTCCAGGCTTGTGGTAAGAGTGTCCTCCTAACATTGTAGGCAATCTTTGCTTCCATTTGGGAGTCAGGTGTCATCCCAACTGACTGGAAAACAGGAGTTGTAGTCCTTATCTGAAAAGGGAAGGGTGATCACCTGGATTGCAGCAACTACAGGGGGATAACACTGCTTTTAGTGTCAGGTAAGATCCTTTCTAGGGTCATCCTTAACAGGATCTGTCAGTGTTTGCCTGTCAGTGACCAGAGCAGTTAGATTTTATGCTGAAGAAGTCTACCATCAACCGATCCTTGCGCTGAGGGTTCTCATCGAGTGCAAGTATGAATATCGGCGGAGGTTCTTTGCAGCCTTTGTCGATTCCCGTAAAATGTTCAACTCAGAGTTGCCCTGTGGGTAACTGGTACTGTGAGTGCTGTGCAGAGTGGAGGGAGAACCATCTGTGTTGATTCTGGGGTTTGCCTGGGATGTGTTCTTGCTCCCACTCTGTTCAATACTTGTATAGACTGGGTGTTGAGCAGGGTGGTGGAGTCCGACAGCTGTGGGGTTGGTGAAGAAAGATTTACTGATCTTGACTTTGCTGATGATGCCGTGATCTTAGAGGAGTAAATGAAATCTCTGATTGTGGCTCTGAAGAGACTGAGATAGGAGTTTGAGTGTCTGGGACTGCGGACGTTCTGGATAAAGACCAAGATCCAGACATTTGATGACTTCTTAGGCACAGCTATCAGTAGTGTGTCTGTCTGCGGGGAGAATATCGACCTTGTCGAGAGATTTACCTACTTCGGCAGTGACAATCATGTCTCTGGTGACTCTTCCTGTGAAGTCAGCAGATGGATTGGAAGTGCATGAGGCGTCATGAGGTCGCTAGAAAGGGGTGTGTGGCGCTCCCAGTATACTTGCAAGAGGACGAAGGTCGAAGTCTTTAGAGTCCTGGTGCTCCCTATCTTGCTGTATGGCTGTGAGACATGGACACAATCCAGTAAGATTGAGTGGTTAGTAGAGGAGTCCCAAATGAGGCACATTACCTGCATAGTGAGGGAGTGTCTGTTACGGCACTACGGCCATGAGGCACGTTTCCCTGAGGGTGATCCGGCTCACAGGATCCTCATTGCTGAGGACCCAATTGGCAGCACCAGGCCAAGGTGCCACCTTACTGCAGCAGATGGAATATAACAGAAAATTAAAGTGAACAGTTGAAATAATGAATATAGTTTAAGTTCTTAAAATTGTGAAATTGAATCAAATTGTTCAATCAAATCACAATCAAAAAAATCAACCTAGATGGGCCAGAAACATGCGTACATGGATGGTAAGGATCAATGTCACAACCAGTTTGATCAGTCCCCCTGCATGACCAATAGGAGTCGCTACTGGTCATTTTTGATTTTTCCCAGGTGTGTCTTTCTCATGAGCCGCAAACACTTGTGGAATCCTCACCTGCATCATTTCAGCCCCTCGTTAGTCCCATATATATCTGCTTACCAGTCTTGTCGTCCTCACCCTGCTCGTTGATGTCTCTCTTCTTTGTCTGCCCATGACTGTCCCCATTCTAACATTCTCATTTTGACCCCTTGAGGTCTTGTTTGTTTACTTGCTCCCATTTTGTTTAAATAAAGCCCTTTTTCCCTCTCCCAACACCTGCCCTCGAGTTCTTTGGTTTTTTATTACAACAATCAGAACTAAGAAATGTTGTTCTATTGCTCTTTAATACAATGCAATAATCAATCTCTGCATCATACAAAAGCTGCAACATAATTCCTGACTAATGTATATAATGTATAACAAAAATGCAGTGATGACAATGAACTATTATAGAATATGTAGCTTCACAGACATCAGGAATCAAAACAGAAAACCGCCTCTCAATATAAGTGAATGAATTCTTCTGAAAGTAAAAAAAAAAAACGTGCAGAATTTATGATTTCAACATATATTCTTGAAGGAATTACTACCAATATAATCCAGTAGAACTGGTTTTAATACCATGAGGAAATAAAACCGTCATTATTCCATTGTTTGGTTTTTTGAATGCAAATCATCTATGTTTCTATTTTTAAAGAGCCAATAAAACATTTTGCTGCTGCAGGCAGTGCTTCTGTGACAGGCTTGTATATCTAGTACAACATGTCCTCGTACTACAACCCTGAAGTCTCCATTGTAGCAAAAACCTCAGCTCAGGGTTTCGTCACCTAATCCACTCTCTCGGTTGACTTGGTGGGGCAACATAATCACAACAGTCAGCCATAAGCTCTAGAGCTTTTTTCGAAAAAAAAAAAAAATCTAATAGACATCTCAAGCCTTAACTTAGACCAGAGACTTCTACTTTCCAGTATTCCAAGTAGCATGTTTGAGGGCCAGTTCAGCTTATCCATACAATCACACACCTTGTACTGAGGCATTTGGCATTCCAGTTTAGGTCACTGTTAAGTTATGCAGTGTTGGCTATCAGCCTCAACAACCTAAGCTCTAAATGGACATGTAATGTCATTTACACAGACACTGTATCCCTACAACCAAGCTTGGTACCAACCTCATAATCTGTAAGGGGAAAAATAATCTAATCAAACATAGTACTGGAAGAAAGATCAGGCACTACTGCAAATGTGAGAATGAAAATTAAGGGGATAGAAGGTAAACTGGACAGGTTTTAACTTCAGAAACAATTTTGCTGGCCCACATACCCATTGGCCCACTGGGAAAATGTTTGGCATGCCAGATGGCCAATCCAGCACTGCCACACAGTCCGGCCCAAATGGGATAATTATTATGAGGAATGATCAAACTATGACAGGAAGTCGCAGGATTGTTAAGTGACAGCAAACACGTGCAGCTGGAGAACTTCCCAATAAGAAATGTCAGGTGGCTAACTAAGCTTGAAAACTTCACTCCAGATGAGCTTGGATGCAATTATAGTATGGAGACATCTGGATGGAGGTCTTTATCATTGAGTCATTATAAGTATAGACACAGGAAGGCTTCTTTAAATGCTTAGGAAAAAGTAAAATGGGATTAAAAGTTATCTGGATGGCATCTTTTAGTGAGAAATACCATTCAGGCATCGAAAAGGTGGTCGCTTCTCACCAGACAGGCTTTATGCTCCATTGCAGATCTATGACATTGATTTTTTTACAACACCATTATTGTTACGTTTCTTGTTTGTCGCATGTGCCTGAGATCCAGCAGTCTGCTTCAGACCTGTACTGTCACTGGTTTCACAGTCAACTGCCATGGACGCACAATTATTTAATGGCTTTAAATAAAAACAAATCAGTAGCTTCCAAACCATTTTTAAAGAGTAGCTATAGACATGGTGGATTTACTCCTCTGGGGGCCCTAGGCTGGTATGGCTATTTGAGATATTTTTGGAGCTGAAAAAAACTAATGTATCTCCCCCTGGCTATGGGTGAGAATTTTCTTTAAAGGATTATCTTAGGGCAACATAAAATGGATGCCTTCAAACAAGGCCAAAGATTGGTAATAAATATATTTTTTGTATGCTGATTCTAAGCATAAACATTTTTAAAAATGAGATTTGAAACAGGATATTGGTGACTTTGTGGTTTGGCATGCTTGGCTCACACTGCCAGGGTGAGGATCCTTATCTCCCTGAAACGCTTCATTGTTGCTGGATAAATGCCTGACCCTGTACCCTGACTCCAAGCTACCTTCTATATCAGGGGTGTTAACTCCAGTCCTGGGGGGCCAGAGCCCTGCACATTATTTGGGTTTCCTCTCATTTAACACACCTGATTCAACTCCTTGTGCTAATTACCACACAGCTCATAAGCTAAATCATTTGTGGTGGAACAGAGAAAGAACTAAGCTACGCAGGGCTCCGGCCCCCCAGGACTGGGGTTTGACACCTCTGTTCTATATGCATAGGTGTATGTATCAAAGGAAAGAAAATTAGCATATGCAAGTTCTAAAGAATTCCTACTTGTGACAATAGTAAAGGAAAGATTCCCATTTTACGTATTCAACTCATTTTACCAAACTGTGGCTCCACCTGTTGGTTGAATATGGAATAAATCTGACAAATTATTTCAAGGTAGAACAATAATTTATAGTTGAAGAACACAAAATAAAAATACATTAAAATAATACATCTTAAAAGTGATACATTTTAATAACTAGGTTAGTCATTTATCAGACACCCAAACATTTTAAACAAAACTGCATGTAAAAGAGCAAAAACCACACAACTCATAAGTGAAAGACTTCAGCAAAAATTTAATAATAAAAGTCAAACATCAAATTATTGAAAATGCAATACATTTTCCACAGTTTTTATAAATGACACTGGTTCAAAAATATCACAAATGAATTGTTTTGCTCAAGTTTTTTTTTAACACTTTTTTTGCAAAAGCACCAGAACACTCTATAAAAAGCCCTTAGAGTATGCTGATTTTTCTCACCTAAAGTCAGCTTAGAAGTGGTTACAGCTTATGTATCTGAACAATAATGCTCAATACAGACGGTGTGAACAAGAAACCCAATATGTGCAAACACGTAGACATCACGCCAAGAAAGCAACACCAGCCACCCAATCAGTTAGCACATCCAGTCAACAGGCTGGCCACATACAACAGTTCAACAGTACTCAAACTCCAGAGGTTACTCAAACCACTGCCACAAGTTAGGCTCATCCATAGCCTTACTTCATTGAAAAAAAGGGTATCCTGTCTGTGTATATATCACAGTTTAATGAAATAATTGCTTAGCTTGTTATTTTTTTCAGAAGTGGTGATGAATCAATTGTAAGTGTAGCAGACAGGTAACTGCAGACTGAGTAAGGCTGTTTCTGCACAGGAATGAGGATTTAAAACTACAGTGGTACAGTGCTGAGGGACTAGCTTATCTTACATAAAAAAGAATACACTCACAATATTACAAACTTCCAGAAGTAATAAAAAAGGATGGGAGTAGATGAAATAATTATTTTGACACTTAAAAGTATCAAAATAAAAAGGAAAATTTGATTAGCGAGTTTGGCCAGATCTGGTTTGTGTCGAGTTAGCATGCATTACAGATACTACACTGATACTGCCTCGGTGCTTTAATCATTGCCATGGTGTAATGGAATAGTCAATTCAGTATCACATTACTAGTTTCAAATGGTTAAGGTGAATAATGACACAGATTTGGTTTTGGGGTCAATACAATTAGAGTGTCAGGGTCTTAAAGCTATTTTGGTCTTCAGTTGCTGTTGATTAGAACTCTCCTCATAAGAGGTGTGTAAAATATCAGCAGGGGACGTGAATGGATGTAATGGACAAAAGAACTACAGCTGTAGGACTATGTCAAGTTATTTTGTTTCAGATTTCAGAAGTTATAAAAGTTGAATGACTGTATTTGGATAGTTGTGGAAAGGACCTCAAGTGTATTAATGACTCATTTGTACAGTTAGTTATTGCAAAACAGTGAATCTATATTTTGGCAGAGAAGTGAAACTGCAGAGAGGCAGGGTGTGTGTTAAGGTAGGATAAAGTTTTGGCCCATAGATGGCAGCACAACCACAGCACAACACAGAAGAAAAAAAGACTACTTATAAATGGCACATGCCCCCAAAGTGAGGGCAACTGACCAGCTGTGTGTGTCCAGAACATTGGACAACCACCAGATATCAACCACAGCTCAGCCTCAAAGGGAGTCTCATTCAGAAATAGGCCTTCTCCTTCCCCTTAGACCACAAGCACCACAAAGAGACAGGCAACGCTGTGAATGACAAGGCACAGGAGACGCTTGGGGGGGGGAATAAACCCGACATACTCCTACCACAGAAGGCACAAAAACTATGTGGAACAACAATCGACAACAAAAACAAATAACACAAAAGAGCAGGGAAAAGTGGAGGGACACTCTTGCTCACTGCTGGTAAAACTTGGCAGGGCTGTAAACCTTCAAGGGTAAAACACAGAAAGGTGGTAATATCCTTGCCCTCTTTTGTACAACCTCCACACCCAAGTTTTAAAACAAGTTCATAAATAACAGTGTCCTTTCATTTAATGTCTATTCATCATCGATAAAAACCAATAACAATATTTGAAATATTTCAGAATTGCAGAAGTTTAGAGCTTGTATAGAACCAATGAAACTTAATTTTATAGCTGGCCAGTAGCTGAAATCAGTCTTTGTTAATACCTTTAATATAAAAGGTTAATATTGCTACTTCTTTAAAAGCTTTCCAGAGGAAAATAATCAGTTAAATAAATGGATGGATAATGACTGAAGCTCCATCATCGGAAGACTAATTTAGACAAAGGGAAAAGACAAATTGGCTGACATAAGCCACGAGTTGCAGTTGGTTTGCTACAATGTCCCAGCACTCCTACAATGCATTGCAATATAAAAGAAAGCAAAGCCTACTCCATACATTTGTATTACTCTAGGCTTCACTTAACTGGAAGTTCTGGCATATGCTTTTGGATTTTCCAAAGTCCACTAGGGCAAAACTCAAACTAAAATTCCACCTAAACACTAAGCCCTCAAAGACTTTGGCATACAAACTACTGTAATAATGGTGGTAATTATAACACTGTACACGAGAATAGGTACTGAAGGCAGATGCACATAGTCTGTAAAAGCAATCCCAAAGCAAACACATCATGATCATTAAGTCAATACCATAGGACAGTATACAAAGACTGAGACTTAAGTCAATATTGAGCATGTATAGTGTCTTACTATGTGATAAAATTGTTTGAGAGCAGGTGTAAGATTTTCTAAAATGTAAACTGCACTTTCACATATCTTTAGAAAATGCACTTGCCATTGCTGTTATTAATGGTTCTTACTGGTCCTCAAATGAAATAACAATGCATATTAAAGTGACCAGTACTGGGTACAGAAGTCAGGTCTAAGAACTGCATCCATATAAAGTCAAAGTAAAGACACCGACATCATGCTCCTGGGCGGCTCCAAGACACTGTTCCTTCTCATCCACATCTGTCTGACCCTAAAAACTTGACACAGCCAGCAACAGAATTCCATTAATTCACACAATAAAGGAATTCCCAAAAGCAGATCTGCAAACATTTTTTTTAACTCTCTAATAAACTGCCCCAGAGAAACTTTCAAAGCATAATTGAGGAAAAAAAATTAGTCAATTTCTGTATTCACTATTTTTGAGGGTATTTCATAATGACACCAAAACTTAATATCCAGGCATTTGAAAGACATTTGAACCATACAACTTCCTCAAAGTATTATGTTTTATGTTCCATTTCTTACCGTTGTAAATATTCCTCAATTCTATCCATCAAATTATGCCATATATATTGGAACCCTACCTTTGTATGAAATACAACAAAGGCAGAATAACATTAGAAATTTGTGTTCCTGAACTATTAGAGGTTTCAGCTTAGATTACCAATATTAACCTGAAAGACCTGTCACATGTACCTGGCAACTGTAAACTTCAAAAACCCACATGACTAGTCAATTATTTTACTGTAATTACAAAAATATACTCAAATGTTAGAGCAAAAAAATATACATTTAAGTTGCGTTGATTAGTACCTCATATTAAGGACCTTGTAATAAAAAAATGTTAGCTGGTCTTTTGGACTGTGGACAATAACCATCCATTTGCCCAGGTCACACGCCTTTAAGTATTCCTGACATACCAACTCAACCATTTCAAGGGAAGGTGTTGGACTTTATCAACCTGTGTATCACCACCTGTGTTACTCTGGATGCTTTTAAAATCTGCACATTACATCTGTACATGTACTTCAGGATCACTAATGGCACAGTCAGGATGTTGGCTGCCCATTTTTCATTTGTGCCTATTTCCATCCCCCTCACCTTCTGAATTATAAAGTGAAAAGAGAAAAAAAAAGTGTTATATTGGCCAATTGACCATTTCTAGAATTACCTATGAATATTTGGGGTGATGCGCTGAATTGAATCAGCATGAAACAAAGAAAACCCACCCAACTGAGTTACAATTATTCAGCAATCAGCAAAATTATGCAGACTCATTTCAATATCCCAGAAGAGGGAGGGGAGTGGAGTTTATGAACAAAACTATCATTCAGTTTCAGCTGGAGACAATCAGGAGGGTTTTCCGGAAAACAATGGCAAACAAATCATCTTGTAAGTGGATTGCAAGATTAGAACTAGAATTTCAAGGTGTGAAAACTGGACCAAGAGAGAGAGACTGTGTGGAAGGGCAGATTTGACACAGCAAAACTCTCCTTCCAAAAAGTCACAATTTGATTATCTGGTATGACATAGTAACTATGAAAACCTTTGGATGAGGTGCTCCATTTGCCAGCATATCGCACAGACCTCAGTTAAGACCTTTGCACGTGTATAGCTGAAAAACAGGATTAATGGAAAAAGGGGATATAAACGTACTATAATACATTTATACAGGATTCCCACAGGCAGAAAAATGATAACTGGGAAAATGTGCTTGAGTCCTAAGTTGTTTTTTTTGGGTCATGATCACAATCTCATGTAGTCCGTCTCTTGATTTTAGCCCCAGGATGTCATGCCCCCAGAATTCCACTGCCTGCTTGGCGGTTCCATAATACTGTCCTGAAGAAAAGCCCAGGATACGGGGAGGGCTTACGAGGGGAGCCCCAGTACAGCTAGGATGCCGACAGGCAACCAGAGGTCAGATAAGTTGCAAGAAAATTGGGGGAGGGTGTTAAAGATTTCAGTTTGGGGAGGGGGGCTGGACTACAGTGGTGACTGGGGGCCTGGGGAAAAAGGTTGAAGGTTTAGGAGATGTGGGGAGCAGAAGAGGATGAGTGTCTCCAAAAGAACCAGCCACGCTTGATGTGCTGTTTGCGCACGATCTCCTCCTCCCGTTCCCGCTCCTTCAGGGAACGCAGGTACCTGTCCTCTTCCTTCAAGTACCAGACAGGTGGCCAACGGTGCTTCTCGAAGTACGTCTCATTTTCTGTGGGCACGGAGTGCGGAGAGACATATATAGACATGCAAAAAAATAAAAAATAAGAGACAGAAATGACAATCAGATGCCTTCTGGATCTATGTTTGGAAACAGACATGAGGATTCCCTTTCTGAGAACAGGATATTTTATCCAGGCACTGACATTCAGATTAATTATAGCCACTAAAAATACCCACACACTGATATCTCATAGATAAAAAAAAAAAGTGGTAGCACATAGTAGAGGTACCTGGGGACATTGCTTTCATGTCTTTAGGGAATTTGCGGCACACACTGTTGTAGTTTGTACAGATGTGATGCAAACACCACGCAGACAGTTGTTTGGCATTGTGGAACTAGAAGGAAAAAAAGGAATTTATGAAAATGGTAATTCCCTTAATATGATGTAATTTAATTACTAAAATAAATCACATGCAACACTGTGATAATTTAAAATTTCCTTCAAGTTTTTAATGCAAATAAAGCTTCCAGATGCATCTCCCATCGCCTGTTTTCCCACCTGAGCCATCTCCAGGTAAGTCAATACCTGCCCGTCAATGTCCTCGCCCTTTGTCACAAGCTGCAGCAGTTCATCCACTGCATGCTGCTCTGTAAAGGGCAATTGCGGAGTATAAACTATAGCTTTGCAATCATGAACTTGTTTCGTTTCCACAAGCCAATCATGAACATTTCCAGAAATCAATCACTGGCTGGAGCCAATCCCACCGGCTCTAACCTGTTAGGGCCACAAGGCGGGGCAGGCAGAGCCGGTTGGCCAATACGATGAGCTCCATGGGCTGCAGGTTGGGGCTGCGTGTCAGCTGGCCACAGTACAGGTACTCCAGCACAGCACGCATGCAGGCACTACTGGTGTTTGGGATGGATACCTATGCAGGGAGGGAGGAAACCACAAATGGCATCAACTTTTACTTACGTTTCACAACAACACTAAAACGCTAACATTTATCAGAAATGGCAATACGCAAAAATGTTAAAGAATCAAAAAGTGAAAGGTTACCCTTATTGGATTTACCTTTTGGTATGAAATCAGCCATATTACCACCCCAGACCCGTCTTTCTTATTCTTAAACAAGCATTATTTTGCTTAAATAGTACAATTCATATATGAAGCTCAAAATTCCTGGCACCAAAATCAACTAGGTCAAGGTCCCCATCCCCAAAAAAAGACGTCACAAAAGGTTAAACACCCTGGTCAAAGGGAATAGCACATTGCTGGTGATGTCACAGTGAAGAACAGTGACAGAAGCTCAGAATAAAGGGCAGTTTCTTCAAAGACGTGTCTTTCATCTATGTGCGATAAAAGCACTGCGGGAATGTGACAGGGAGAGAGAGTAGGTCCTGGACAGACAAGCCTCTGCAACCTCCAGAATGAGAACATTGGCCCGCTTCATCAATGACAGTAATGTAGACATAGCCATGGTCATAAGGACTCATTGTATCAAGTAATACCAAATGATCAGTCTGTTAGGCTGGAATGCAGGGACCACAATAGAGTGTCATGTAGTGCTGTCACTTAACATCCTAACTCCCTCCCCTCAAACAGCCTCTGAACGGCCCTGAAACAATAACACTCTTGTGCTCTGTTCCATGAGTCCCAGCCAAGGAATTAAGGGGGTTTTAAGGGTATAATGGAAATCGCTGGGGCATCAGAATTTTGCTGTGGCGAGGGGGGGGGCGGGGCGCCCCCCTCTTGGAATATTGTGCTGATTGTGGCAGGAAACTTCCCTAACTTCCCATTGCCCAGTCTGCACCTGTAGTACATTTATGTTAGCATCAATAAGATGTAAACAGCTGGTTTTAGCTACAAAAACAATGGTCTTTTACAAATTCTTGGCCAGTGCAATATTAGATGCATGGAGTTGTGTGTCTGTTTACATGCATAATGGGACCATGCTTTTTGGAAAATGCGTAGTATTGTGGGGTGGGTTGTGGGAATTATGATTATTGGTGGCATCCGTTTCTATTAAAACCATATTACATTATTTTTGGAGCCAAAGAAAACTATAACCTGAAAGTCTTACAGCCTGAACTTCTTAAGTATCCAGCTGTATAAATGGCTTGAAGTGGTCAGTTTCTTTGAATAAAAATATATCTGTGACAAAATAATAATAGTATTAATAATTGTATTGTTGTTTTTGTGAAATTTCTTATTTCACAGTGTCAGCTGGATTACAGCAGCAATCCAATATAAAGGAAAATCTTCCTGACAATCAAAGCTGACTTGTCTGTATGGCATCTGGCCCCTTTATAAAGCAGCTGTGAGGTACTTTGAGGTACTTTACCTGTCCTGTCATCCCGCGACACTGAAGCAGACCAGCTATGTAGATTAAATGTGTTGATTATATAAGTAATCATTTCCTGTAATCGCAGGTTATGGACACATAGTGAAACTGAAGATGAACAGGAGGCTTCAAACCATGACAAAGACACACCTTCTGGGTTGGATGGCATTTGAAACACACAGGATATGAAGGTTTGTGAGGGCCCCCTGAACGACCCACTCCCACAGGGAGTGGCTGCAACCAGAGGAGCCATTTCAGGGCGTTAAGCCTCTATCTGAACTCCAGTGCACCGGCACACCTGAAGCACCGTGGACCACCAATAAAAAGTTACCATAAGAAACGTTCTAAATACCAGCAATATGAGGGACGAAGGCAGACAGGCGGGTAGGCAGGCAGGTGCGGCCAGGTGACTCCCCGATTGCTAATGCTGAAATGAATATTGGCAGATTGCCCTGTGTTTCTCTGTAAGCCCTCAGAAACCTTTATGTTCTATATGTTTCAAATGTCACACAGACCAGAAAGTGTGTGTTAATCGTGTTCCGAAGCCCCCTCTCATTTTGTCTTGGGTTTTACTATGTGTGCACAAACTGTGATTATAGAAAATGACTACTTATATAATCTACATAGCTGGTCAGAGGTGGATGCATGCAGACTCATTATCCTGTACTCACGGACCAGCATATGGTCTCCCGTCTGCTTTTACTGCTTTTTTTATATGTTTTTTTTTCCTGAGGCATAAGGCCAACATGATTTTACTTGTGAATACATACAATTATGCAGCTGTACTGTTCCAGTGGACACCCAAGAGGACTTTTCATTTAAACACCTGAACTTAAGGATGCTGATTAATT
>JABFEB020000113.1:13426226-13436246 GCA_019775895.2 Stomatorhinus ivindoensis
CCATGTATTTATGGGGGTTTTATGGTTATAATGGAAATCGCTGGGGCATCATAATTTTGCTGTGGCAACCCCCCCCCCCCCCCAACCAACTACCACCACCACCACTACTTGCCACTGGTGACCAATTAAAGCCAAGGCACTGGCCCCTGGGTAGAGGCATACAAGTGTCCTTCAGAAGCCCCCATGTGGTGCCCTTCACCTGCCAATTATGGGAATGTCAGGTTTCCAATAGCAGCCTCTAATTAGTTATGAAAGGTTGGCTGATCTATAAAATGCTGGAAGATTGTATACTTGCATATAAGTCACGGCATAGGAATTAAGGGTGCCTTAAAGCAGATTGTCACTCAAGAGTAAAGATCAAAAGTCACATTTAATAACAAAGGAAAGAAATAAAGCAATAAAATGGAATTTCTAATGGAATTCAATACATAGTCATTATTTTACTTCTAGAAGGCTGTCAATTTATCTCTTACACCTCCTCCATGTCACAAGCAGACACTGAAAAACAGATCCATGAGTTTCTAGCCTCCACTAACCTCATTAGTATAACTCTCCATGAAAGACCCACGGAACATCGCTGCCATCCAATCACAGCTGGAGATCAGCAGGGGTTTGTGGGCAGGCAGGTATCCATCATCCAATCGAAACACCACATCTAAAACAACCGGGGGAGGGGGAAGGGGAAAGTCACACATCTCGATGTGTGTCACAGAGTGGCAGCTACAGAAAAAAAGACAAACAGACACAGAGACACAGATAGACAAAAAAATAAATAGACACAGAAAAGTTATATAATAGACACATAAAACTAATAGAAAGAGATACTTGGGCAACCACAGACTAAGAGGCAGGGAAAAAAATCAGTACAAGACAGCTGAGCAGAAAAATGCAATGTTTTTTTCCGCACAGAAATATCACACCATTTCTTTGCCTTTTCAATTCTCAGACCTTGGCTACACACAGAAGGTCTGACATTAACTTTGACATCAAGAGTTTATCTACTATTTATACTATCTTATTACTTAATAAAAATGAAACAGAGCTAAAATAATGGGAATCCGCAAAGTGACTATTTTTTAAAATCTCCGTTCTACTTTGTCACCAGTCCAAAACATTAAATGCAGAACTGGCTTATTAGGTAAGATAATTAAGGAGTGAACAAGGCCAGATTATTTTGCATTTTTGACTGTTTTTCACTGGTATCCATGGATTCTAACCTTAAGTCTGTAAAAACTCAAACAAAGTATGAAAACTGTTCCCCATGTATGGAAGATTCCATCAAATAATGATCTCCATTAATGACTGGAGAGCCAGAGTGAGTCTTTTTTCCAGTATCTTTAATGACTGCGGATTGAATTTATTTTCAGATTTTTGAGGTAGATTTTTCTGGATTAAAATCAGATAGCATGAGCCTTACGAAAACATTATGGAATCATTGAACACTACTAAAACTAGGAATTATTTCTGTTCTAACATAATTAAGATGAATTTACAATAATTATTAAAATATACGTGTCAAAATCTTTTGTTGTTCAAATAATATTAAACGTGATGATTTTTGGCACGTGGAAAGGAAAAAAAAATAATTCCAAATCTCTACATCATGAGGGCAATATCTAAAGCAGCAGCACACAGCTACCAGATCATGGTTACAGAATTTATAATGTACCAGCATCATTTGACTGCCACTTTCATTCCCAGGCAGCGTGTTCCAGACCCAGTTTTAGGGGAAATGACACATACAGGAATGAGCAATATAGTGAAGCACTATTGTCATTAGCAATACTGAACTGGCCACCTTTAAGTGAAATGACGTACCATGAGTACACAAATGCATTTGTTAAGAACTATAACTCCTGTCAAATTAAAGTCAAGGGAAGAAGTTGTGATGAAACACAGGCCATCATCAAGCCATTGTAGGTACAATTACAATCAAAAGTCTGGGCACACCTACTAAAAATCATTTTGTTTTCAACAGGGTAACAGCCTCATGCATACCTTGAGGTTACATAATAAGTATAGTTTTGAACAAGAAAAGAGATAAAATGCTGCGACACTGTGACCTGGCCTCCACAATTCCCTGACCGAAACCCTATACAGCTGGTTTAGGATTAACTGAATCAAAGAGTATAAATAAGATAGGCAACTTGTACCCAGAACTTGTGGGAACTCTTACAGGACAGATGAAGAAGCATTCCAGGTGTCTACATCTGGAGGCTGGCTGAAAGGATGTCAAAAGTCTGTGATGATCTCATTGAGCAAAAGGGGGGTATTTTGAAGAATCTATAATTTGAGAAAATTGAGATGATGATTTCTCTTGGATGGTGCAACATTTAATATGTATTAATAGGGAGCATCCTGTGGCTCTGCCTATTATCGGAAGGTTGACAGTTCGAGCCCGGCTTTCGCTCAACATCCATATGTCCTTGGGTCCTTGAGAAAGGCCCTAAACCCCCAGCTATATGGGCACTTCTGCAGGTGAAAGCTGACCAGCTTGCTTTCACCTATAAATGTGTCTGTGTGTCAGAGAGCAGGTAGGTGAAAAAGAGAATTTACCCACAGGGATCAATAAAATTATTGCATTATTATCGTTATGTCATTGCTGAGAACTTTATCTGTTATCCACAATGTAATAAGAGACAAATTACAAAAAGCAGGTGTATCCAGACTTTTAACTGGTTCTGCACATTGCAGGTACACTGGTAGCTTCAGTATTTCATACAGCAGAGCAGACAAGTGAGAGGACATGCAAAAAAAGACATGGCTGGACAACGGGCCATACCAGCAAAAGTGCCCTTGTTCAGGCATTCTTTGATGCGGTTAGCTCGCCGCACATGGAAGGCTTTGGTGATCTCCTGGTTCATGAAGCTCTCATTGTTCAGCACATTTGCCACCATCATGCGCAGGTCAAACACCTCCAGAAGCTCAGCGATGGTGGCCACCTGCTTCAGGTCCCCCCGGCTCTCATCCAGGCTTCCTGTGTACAGATACTCCAGCACCGCCTGAGAGTGAAATTAGCAAAGAGGAGGCCCCGGAGAAAATCTCAAACTGCATCACAATAAGCATGAAAACCACAGCTGAGACGTACACAAATCACAGGCTTGGTTTTATAACTGTGACACAAGTGGGCTTCAAGGAGCATTTCTATTTGTGCTATATTTACAGTCAACACAGTAGGGATGGTGACTTACTATCCAAATAATGCCATCAGTTGGCATCTGTTTAAGTAAATAAAATCTGAAGCAGAGAGAAACCCTGTATAATCAGTGACCTTCAAGGATTAGCGTTTATTAACCTCTGTCAAGACAAACAAAAATACTACCTAGGATATGTTTGAGTGCATACCTGGAAGGGTCCTTTTTGAATGAGTTCATCCATAGTAACCACAGTCATGACTCTAGATCGCCCAGTGACAGGGTCCTTTACATTCTCCAGGGACACACTTACAAAGCCACGCCCCCACCCCGAGACTATACGGCTGCCTCTCAAAACCCCGGCAGAACACTGAGTCCTAGCAGGGATTGCATTATCACTCTGTGAAGTTCTTAGTGAAGCCTGCTGAAGCAGGAAGTGTTGCTTTGGCTCGTGGAAACAGTCTTCCTCGTCCTTGTCAATGTCCAGGCTCTTAGTGCGTCCTGCCTGTTCTTTTGCACCACTCCGGTTCTGCTCATCCTCCTCATTGTCCACCCTGCCCAGATCCACCTCTGCTGCCTCCTGCTCCTCTCGCTCCACTCCAAATTTACTTTTGCCCCCCCCCATCATCCCAAGGTCCAAAGTGAAGATGTCATAGAATTTAGAGCAGGAAGTGGCCAGATAAACCTTATGGGCAAAGACCTGAGTGGTACCACCCTCCAGGAGAAAGAGTACATCAGCACACAGAGGTTGACAGAAGAGAGAGTTGGGCACTCCATCAACAGCAGGCAGGTCTGGTCTGCTTACGATTGGGCGAGGGGGGCGTGGGGGCAAGAAGGGTGCCTGAAGGAGGGGACGCTGCACCTTTTTCAAGTGGGATTTCCAGAACTGTAGGTGGCGACGCGAGATGAGAGCTGCACGGATGGCATTGTCGAAAACATCTTTTATCCCAAACTGTGCCACAACGCTGGTCTCGTAGTATGGTATTCCCAATTCCTTGGCAACCTCATGGCCCTTTTCTGGGTGAAGGATGTCCGTAGGCTTTATGGGTCTAACAGGGGAAGAAGGAGACTGCTTTGAGGAAACAAGTTAAATAAAAGGAACGGCCAATTATTTACCATGAATTGAGCAGAAGAACTGTTGGCGTATGTGTGAAAGTGCTATAAATCCACTTGAAAGCTGTGGAAAAGATACCAAGTAAGTGCAAGAAAATAAACAAAATAAAGATCTGCTCTGCTTATTTAGATGGAAAATTCTGGACAGCATGCTTATCAAAAGACAAATATTTTACCATGAGCTATTTATAAATCATTCCCATTCGTAGTATAGAAAAATACAATTCTGTTCTTGTTATCACTTCAATAGCTGACACTGGGGCTACTGAATAATAAGCTAGTTCATTGTATTAACTATAGCTAACAATAGCTTTTTAATGTAACGAATACCTTATGGTATAAATTAAGTGTTGCCAGTACGCTACAGGCATTCTGTGGTTTTATATTGGTATTACCTTAATAGATCATCTAAGAATATTTAAAATTGCAGAAAGCATTTTTCTTTGCTGGGGGTTAAGGTGCTACGTTACGAGCAGAAGGTCACGCCGACGAGCTTCCTACGCATTCTCACACAGAGGAGCTTAGAGATTATCTCACTTCAAACTCCGCTCCCATACCTACTGACAGGGTTTGGAAAAGCTCCGGAAGCTTGGCTGCCTGTCCTAATTCATTTGCCAAAATGGCTAAGATTTGTGGACAAAGGTTTAGCTGGCGCACAGTAATGAAGGCGCAAGTGAGCCTGTTTCAAGAAAAGAATAATCCTGTGGTATAAACTCAAAAAAAAAAATCAGCAATAGGGATATAAATATAATTTTGTATCACATCTGAAGTATCAACTGGAACAACTTATAATATTTTACAGTGCCTCAAGGACTGCATGAATGCACTGTAGCCAAGTTGCACCAATTCTTATGATTCTTCCCTGCCACCTGGATCCTGATTCATTGAGACAAGCCATCTGAAGGACGGAGGACTGTGGCACATACTTGGCCAGGGGTCGTCTAGCACGGTTAACAGCATCCAGATCAGCGTAGCGAAGGTCCAGCTGGCAGCCCACGAGGATGATGGGGGTCCGAGGACAAAAGTGTTTGATCTCAGGGAACCACATAGTGCGGACGTGGTGCAGGGAGTTTGGGTTGGCCAGAGAGAAACACAGCACGACCACATCGGACCTGTGATAGATGGAGATAAGAAAAGGCATACATGTCAGAATAAACAGAAAGGGGTAAAAACGGAATTTTTATAATGTGATGATTTAACTGAAATCATGTAATAAGTGGTACTATTTATATGCGATACACCAACAGTACTTTGATATCTGTTCTTCATACATACAGGGTTTCAGAGATCATATTTTCATTGTATTTTCCTTTGCAAGAGGTGATCATTGGTACAGTAGGGTACCAAACACTGGGGTTATTGGTCAGAGAGCACCTGACCGAAGGAGGTCAAATATTTTAACTTATTTGAAACAATCTTGAATTTCGATCTGTAAATAACCTGTATGCTGCATGCATGAATAAGATTTTTAAACTTCATTTCCAGACTGTTGACATTATCACTACATCCTGTTCAGTAATCGCATAGTTAATTATTATTAATAATTACTTCGCTTTCACATTAAAATACAGAATGTTTCCAGTTCATGGTTAGCAAGAAGTCATGTGCTCAGAAACGGTTACAAGGGTCTTAATTGCTCAGGCTGATTTAAAATGGAACAGCGTCAGCTGCGAGCAGCGTGTAATAAATACTTCACATAGTCCAGGTCACTAATTCAAATTGAAAAAACAAATAAGCCTGATTTGGTCTCATTGTGACTTGGCAGTAAAGGGGGAAAAGAGGCAGCGGATAATATATTCAGGTGAAGAGTGAATAAAGTGGAGGGTGGAGGGAAATCTTATCTGGACCATCAACATGGAGGAAACCTGTGCAGCACCCACATTTTAGATGATACAGCATAGCATTATTAAATGGGAAGATCAAGACCAAAAAAAAGAAGGACTATGTCAGGCTATAGCAGCCATGACAGAATAGCACTGGCTGTCAGCTACAAGGAGATGTCATGTTAGTGCTGCAGACGTAAACAGTAAGCTTCCTTTGGCAGGGGGGGGGGGTACAAATTTAACCACACCTCACCTACCAGGCAGCAGATGGAATAAAGACTCCATGCAGGGAATGGCTCTGACCCAGATCAAGCACACTGTGTCAATGTGATCCAAACTCGTTGTCAGCCAGCCGACGGAGACACCCATACTGAACACTGCAGCCCTTCTACTGTGGCAGGCGAAGTGTTGCTTTCATACTAACATATGCCTTTTTTTTTTAATTAAGAGATGCGGTGGTATAGACACACGGCACACTCAATTTACGCTTTGCAAAAAAATGTATATCCTAATGGATATAAAATTGGTCAATTGGTTTTTCTATAGATGTGCTTAACAATAGAGAGTATAAGAAAAGTCTTTGTTTCAGGGGAGCTCCTGTCATTCATTACAACTTAGAAACACCCACGGCAGAACAAAAACATCTTCCTTCAGTTTCAGTTACTAAAGATGTTCTTCCCTCTATATAAATATTATATCTATTTTCTTTTCCACACAAACAGGGTCAGGTTCCAACGGATCCATTATTACATTTAATAATCTTTCAATCACCCCATTTTTTTCCCTAGGAATACTTGTTGCAGATCAAAAGGTTAACACAGATTTATTACCTGAAGAAACTTCAGAACTGCCTCATCAAATTGTCTGGACTACAAGTACTAAAGACAACTTTATTCTGAAATGTTTATGCATATTATACCATACATTAAATAACTTTTCGGATACATAGCAAAATGACTATTACCAGCTAATGAATAGCAAAGCAGTGGATAAACTGACCTTCATGAGGTGATACTCAAAATGCAGGAATACAAGATACACGCATCAAGGGTCCAGGCACATTTCTACACCCCTGAGCAGTGCTTTATCTGAAGAAAGCTGGCCTCCTCCCTGTCAGCCCCTAGAATGCCAAACTACTTGATCTCTGATTAACTGGCCCTTCCCTACTGCTCAGGACAAACGCTGCAGTTTACTGATTACCTTATGTTATGCAAGAGGCCAGAGTTACATATGCAACAAAAATGTTGCGATGTTAATTGGGAACACTTCATTAGCAGTTGCTATATTAGTAGTTCTTACATAAACAGATAAGTTGTTAATAAACCTTTAGTTGGACATTCAGTCTGAACTATGGTACCAAGTTTTAGAACAAAAGCACAAATAAGCAAGTAATTTTAAGTAAGGAATGGTCTGTGCAGGACAGGACTCTCAGAGGTTTTGATGTTTGGAGACGGTGCTAGTTCACTGTAAGGCTTCTGTCAGTGTGTAACACACCAACAACTTACCTCCCGTATGCGAAGCGGCGGTCTTTGTGATGATCCCCAAAAGTGTCCCAAAGTCTCAAGGAGACGCTGACTTCATCCACCACATCCCGGGACCGCTCCAGGACCTAAGAACCCAATGGGAAAAACGAGAACAAAGGAGTTACATGGTGCACTCACAGCGACCGATGGTATGCACATGAGGAACAGGTCACGCTTTTACCTCCTGGCAGACACGGTACTGGTCAATGGCCCAGACAGTCGGTACGTGAGTCGCGAGCAGCTGGTATTGTGTGAGGGTGGCGTTACAGGCCCGGGCACAGATCAGCCGTGTCTTGCCAGCCGCGTTGTCCCCCACCACTACGCACTTTATCGTCTCGACATTAGGCCGCTCATAGTCTGAGTCAATATCCATGGAGAAAGCCCTAAAAAGTGGAAAAGCACAATAGGAGTGTCATACACATGTATGTGTTTATCTGAAGCAGCTGAAGACCATAGACACAAAGGGCAATGAAGACCAACAATCACTTTCAAAGCTTTCAAGCTCAAAAGGAAGCCACTGATTTGGATGGTACTGGGAATAAGGAAAAGTAAATCATTGATCTGAGGAATCTTAAGGTACCACAACTTACTGCAAACTGTTGTTTTTTCCCCCATAAAATACCATGAAGAGGTACTGTTCCATGTCAAGAACCATCAGGAACAGTGACCCACCCACCAGAGTCAGTTGTATGCCTCTGTACTGAAATGAGCAACTTGTGCAATTAAAATACAATCATTCTTGGTCACAGTAAGTTCAGGGAACATGCAATGCAAGGCTACTTTAATTTCAGAATTTCTATTGCATCAAGGGTTGAAGTTTATTTGTGGGAATTATGATGCTATGCTAGTAAAATAGCTAATGATACAATAACTACTTATTTTACCCAATGGAGTTCACCATGGTAAAGTCTTAGTTGCCAGTAATGGGAACTTAGGTTCATATATCCTCTGGTGATAAAAAGGACAATTTTCTTCCCTTCCCATTCAACAAAACAAACAGCACTAAAATCTGTTCCATGCCGTACATATACACACAAAACTAGACTCACAACACTACTGTCTTACTACGTTTGATATATGGGAAAAAATATTTGGCTGAGTACATCATATATAACAGAGAAAACAATAATTCTCATAATAATTAAAATTTTAGAACACAAATGACTAATTGAACAGATGGAGAGCTGTTCCCGCCACAATTAGCAGAATTTGATAGTTTGCCCAGAGAGACCCCAAGTCTGACTCATAGGCAGGCAAATATCATGAGATCTTTCCTCATTGAAAACACTAGCCTAGTCTTAGGTTCATTCATTAACTAGGGATCCTGACACAGCGACTCTTATGTTCCATTCAGCATGACACCATCTCAAGCACGTGGACGACGGAGCAGGTCACCATAACCACAGCAACCAGAACCCCTTACACAACCAAGAGACTCCAGTCTGCAAGCGGGTTCATGGAAACAGGAATACAATGGCAAGCCTAACCCCACTTAATGATTCCCATTCCTCACTTTACTTATATACATTCACTGCTTACGCCACCAGAACAGTAGTAAAGAACAGCCTCACACTCCCGAAGTATTAGTAATCTGGGGCAGCGCCTGATTTATGTCACCTGGTCCCAATGGGTCAAATTTGCCTCTAATTTCTCTATCATCCTGGGTGTTGTGCCCATAACTTGTAGAGCTGGACCAATGAACTCCGGCCTGCTATTTTGCCTCTGGGATCCGTTTCAGTTCTGTAAAATGGTTGAGTTATAGGTAGTTGTACGGATTTGGAACATCAAAAAAATGCCTTTGGATTGTGTTTCTCAAGGGTCTGCCACAACTGAAGCAGGTCAATGTGCTTCTCAGTCATTAAAACGTCATTCGTTACATTGATTATCCTGGTCAGGGGAGTGCTGGAACCTAATCGAGGCAGCACAGGGCACATAGCTGGGATACTAGACCTTGGATAGGATGCCAATGCATCACAGAGAACATACTTGCACACACAGTGGCCAACCAGTGACAATAGGCAGCCCCAGTGTGGACCAAAGTACCCACTGGAAATCTGCAAAACACCAAGACAACATTGAAAACTATCCGCTGAGTCATCATGCCAGCCCAGATAAAATTTGCCAATACTTGTATATTATTTTATACAATATTTCAACAAAAATCTTATATCAAATGCCTTTTTTCTTATCTTAAAAGCATCAATACCACTGTGGAATTTGGAAGACTGTCATAAATCAAAACTTAGAAATAGATAAGGGTCCAACAAACCAACTCTGTATTTAGCCTATCTAAGCATTATTTTCATTGATTGAGGCACTATTTTCACTGATATAAGCATCATTTTCATCAATCTGCTTGGAAAACTTTAACTTTGTGTTATACTTTCAGCAGGGAAAAAAGAATTATAATTATTTCATATACTGTAT
>JABFEB020000113.1:13449624-13467377 GCA_019775895.2 Stomatorhinus ivindoensis
AGGCCAGGGGGGAGGAGCCAGGGCACTGATCAGCTAGGCCAGGGGGGTGGAGCCAGGGCACTGATCAGCTAGGCCAGGGGGGAGGAGCCAGGGCACTGATCAGCTAGGCCAGGGGGGTGGAGCCAGGGCACTGATCAGCTAGGCCAGCAGGGAGGAGACAAGGCACTGATCAGCTCGGCCATAGGGGAGGAGCTAGGGCACTGATCAGCTAGGCCAAATAAAAAATATATAATACTGCAAACTCAATGAGATTTTGTGCCATTTTTAGACCTACAGAGGAAACAGATATAGTGCACATCATGCTAGTCCATGTGACCTCTGTACTGTAGTATCATTATATGGAATATGAGGCGTATGTTTGTCATACATGTACTGAGGCAATGTATCCCACAAGTTTTGGTTTTTAGATTTATATTTCAGTAGAAGTAGTTACAATATCTAATGAAGGCTTAATGTTTGCATAATTTAAGCTTTACTTTTGTGCTCATCCTAGTGTCCGACTAGTGTCTGAATTCATAATTATTGTCCAAAATGTTGTCTAGACAGGAAAAAGCAATACAAGCAATAAATCGCCACTATAAATATTAAATTAGTCAGAAAGATTTATTAAATGTATGGGCTACTTAGGATGCTAGGTTGCACTTGACAACACAGTAACACATCTTTTACCACTATTCAAATTAAAATAATGCATGCTCTACTGGTAAATTTTATAAGTTTAACAAGTTATATATCAAATATTTACATGTTATCCGGTGTAACAACACATTTGTCTCACTGTTGTTCATATCTAAATTTTCTGTATGTTTTGATCACAGTCATTCCTACAAACGCCTTTACATGCAATGTGGTTTAAAAAATACTGGGTAGGAACGAGGCTTTGTTAACAATTCCGTGCAGAAATAAATGAATCGATGTGTTAAATAAATTCCCGAAGCGATATCATGACCGGAAAACGGCACAAGAAATTCCGTTTCTGTTAGCAGAGCCTACCGAGCAAAACAACAACATCGGCAAAATGAAACTTCAGTGAACCCCACCTTCAGAATAGAGACAACAGGCTTTCATTTTAATAATAACACGAATGTTCACAATACTTATTATAGTAGCATAAACAATTTCGACATAAAGTATGTACATATATAATCATTTAGCCAAATACAAGGTTTATGATTAACTTCAAAATAAAGAAAAAACTTTTTAGTAAATAGGGGCGGATCGTATACAAATCGAAAAACTTTTTTTTTCAATCTGTGGTCCATCTTCAATCAAATCTTAGTTATAATTTATATACAATAGGAGAAAGTTGATCCATTCTTTTCAATAATAACGAAATGTTTCTATGTTTGGAGATACTTTTGTAAGTGCATTTGCATAAAATGAGTTCCTAAATCATATTCAGTTTTATTTGCAATATAGTTGGATATTCCTACCTTTAATGGCCTGTTACTGCAGGAATCTGTGCGGGTTTCTCCGCCACGTCCTCCACGCTAATACGAAGTAGCAATACTCTCTCCACCCTTCTTTTAATAGTTCGCGATTCTTCTTCTAGTGTCTTCTTCTAGTCTTTTTTTTCAAATCCTCCGAACTACGCCGACCCAATTCACTTAATGCGGTTCCAGTTCACTGTGGACGGACTATTGATTTTTGATCGGGAAAACAGCCATCTGGCTCTCTGTCCTATGTTAAATATGCCAAAGCTTTTATAATAAACACAGACTGCGTGTAGCAGTGGGCGACTTTGATGCTGATTTGGATTTTTACCTCCCTTTTTGCTGTCACGCCTAAAAAAGCAACACAGCACGATTTTCGTGGTTTTATATAACTCATATTAAATTAATTCACTTGATTTTATGAGCTACATTTAACAAATTTTTAGTCGTACATATCAATATTCATTCAATTAATGAAGTAATGGTATGAATATTACATGGTTTATGTTATATAGTGTGGTTACATTTCTTTGCTAAACAAAACAAGCAAAGCATTGATTAACTGAATACAGTTTATTATCACATCGTTGCATCATATAAGTACCTCTCTGTGCCTTGGCAATATAGAAACTATAAACATTGGCGTTTTTAACAATAGAAATACAACATGAAGTGAGCTTTGAATGATATTTTAAGAAAGCCATCATCATTAGTTAATCTGCTAAGTCATGGATCTTTTATCTCACCAGCTTCATACGGAGAACTCACTCTAGATTCTTTTGGGGTTGTTGTCTCTCTCAGTGGCTGTTACGCCCGACAGTGCCAGCCTGTCTTCAATGAAACACGGTTACTCATTCCTCCGTCACTCACAACAATCACCACACCCACCCATTAATAAAATAGAGCACCAGACCCCATCCGGTAATACTAGGACATGTCTTGTATACTATGATTAATAATGCAAGTTTCAAAGTCATTTTATTAGCGATATAAAGGAGGGATATACTTCCACCCATCATCCATCCATCCATCCATCCATCCATAATGTAATCCAAAAAATATATTAAATGCCATATTCCTTTAACTTTGTTCACACCTCAAATAAACCCCATAGCGGAACCCTAAACTTATGTAAATTAATCACACTAAGCAAAACCAATATGCAGTGAAAATGAATCTTCATAAACAAAAAAATAGAGACCCACAAGAGACAGAGAATCAAAGACTGGACAAGGTCTCATTTGACCAGAAGAAAGGTGGGCGATGGGCAAGACCTGACTCAACCTTGAAAGCACAGTGAGTCTACAAGGAAGATTAAGGGTACCTCAGTAATTACTAAAGCACAGGCTAAACACACTCTCACACATCTGGCATGACACTCATTCCTCCAGATTCACACATCTGGCATGACACTCCTTCAGACTCTCACACTCAAACTAGAAATCTTATGGCAAATATGTATTATTCCATTATAAACCTAAAATTAACTACATCAAAAGCACTGGCATAGTCTGTAAACCCTACAGACTATTTACAAGCCAATAAAACTGTTACATGCATGTAAATATGTGTGCAGACAAGTCTCAACTTGAAAATCTCACTCCAGCCAGCTGACCAAAGCTGGCAACCACGCTGTGCGGGTAAAAGAAAATAATGAAAATTAAGTGGTAATCAGTTATTGGTGGAACATAAAAGTCTGAGGTAGACAGAATGTTATACACTTTACTTTAGGAGCCATATTTCCACCTTTGTTGAATGGAACTGTGTTTCTGACAGACTGAAACTGATCGATGGCAAAATGAAGTGGCGAAAGCCAAAAGCAAGGCAGGTATGCAGCAGCTATCATATATTATTTTTGAATATGGGAGAGCATTTAAGATACATGGCTGTATGAAGATGAAAAAAGGAATTTGAGGAACACGGAGCAATAATATTTAAAAGCTATATTGAGAAGCTGTAATTTAAATACGAAAGTTACAAAAAAAGAGTACCCAATAAAGACCTGGTACACTTCAAGTCAACACTTGATATGCCTGGATATCTACCAAAAAAGTGACAGGCCTCTTCCAAAGAGAATTAAAGCTTAAAAAGTGCTGCCCCCTAGCAGGCAGATGTCACAAACCACCTACTTCACAGAGAAAAATACTCGGTCCAATTGTATTGACTAATCATTTATCTACATTTACAGTACTTACCTTGAGTAGAGGTACTATGGACCTTTTGTTGCCACTAGAATGGAGTCTTTTGTGTATATGATACATGGTGCCATGACATTTATTTCATAAAACAGGAAACATGCTCTTTGAAGAGAAGAGGTATTGCATTAGGGAGATCTTATATGATACCTCTATATCTTAAATTCAGAATTAAAATTTTAATCTGACGAGTAAACAAAAATGACACTGCAGTTCATCAATGAGCATTCATCCTGTACTGAATAGAGGTGAACTTGGAGTCTCTTTTCAGTGTCATGCTGAGAAGAGATGTGCAGCTGTGGAGAATCAGCTGTCCCGGGCAGCATCAGCCTGGCCCTGCTTCCTCCTGTCTCATCTTCCAGCACCATATCCCATTTGGGGATGGCACCGTTGGGATAATCTGCATGGCGTGCGGCTCCACTAACTCATCAGGATCTTTAGGCTCCTTCATATCATTGTTACTCATTGGGTCAATTAGCAGATTGTCCATGAACCACCGAGGTGAGCAGACTAGAGGTTTGGATTGAGGAAGCAGACTGGGTGTAGGGGTGGTCAGGCAGGCTGAGATGTGGAGCGCAAGGGGTTGCGGGGTGTAGACGCTAGATTATTTGGAGAGTCAAGTTATTCTGTCATGACATGAAGGATGGGAAGCTTGTATATAATGTACTAATGAGGGCCCGATCCAATCAGGTGTTGACATTCACCACATTCGGATTGGGGATTACAAACAGGACACAGCTGGAAAGAAAACAGTAAGATTCCGGAGGACCAGCAGCGACCCCTGCTGGTCATTCTGAGGGATGGATAGGACAAGTCCTGACACCCAAAAGTAATGGGCACATGGGAGAGTAAGTACTGGACCGGATGTAGGTCCAGTGCAGGACACACATAGCAATTTTAATAGACTAGGTGACCACAGCATCATATTTTTAGACTGTGGCAGGAAAGCCACCCAGACATAGGGAAACACGTACGCTTACACAAAGACAGGGGAGGGCTATGAACCCTCTGTGCTGCCTGAGGCCACAGCCACCATACCACGCTTTCTGCATGGGTAAGTAATAATACAATGAACAACTTTTAAGAAAGCAATTAAATTAACTATAAATATATGTTGGTTTTGTGGTACTCAAGACCATTATGTGTTTCACCACACCAAATCTATTTTTAATGAGGAATTCTCATTATCTACAGTAATCACTTTCAAGCTTGCTGGCTAGAATAAATATGATACAAATGCTCTTACTTTTGAATAATGCCACCTTATCATAGCGTTTGCGGGGAAAATGGGATATACAGAAAATTATGCCAAACGGAGTCAGAACAAATGCTGGAAAAATGACCAGGGAATAATAATTCTAAATATTATACCCCTTTTATATTATCCTACAGCTAATTAAGTTAAAAGGTTTAAAAATCTTTACTCAGTGATAATTAACTGACTCTACAGTTATTTGGTAATTATTTGTATTACATTACTAGTCCCTATAGCTATGAGAATTTTTTTGACAAATCCTATCAAATTTATGTCAGAAGTTAATCATTAGTCTTTAAATCTGCTTCTACTTTTGATCTCTGAATTCTGAAATGTTTAAATTATTTGGGAAAATGTGCAAATATATACTGTATGCATGACATTAATGATGCTTGCAACAAATAATCTTACAGGAAGACATTTTTCTGACATTTGCTTGGAAAGAGTGTCTACCACTTTCACACACCTGTTTGGATGACTGGCTGTTTGGCGCTGTCTATCAAGTTTCACCACATTACTTGGACGGAAATGTTTGTGAAACATCCCATTGAAAGACAGTGAGCTAGTTAGGTGAGCAGAGAGAACAGCTGTTTCTAGTGCTTGTATTCTTTTCACAAGCATTTTAAGAGTGTTCCACTTGGATACTATATTTCATGTGTGCACCAAACTGAAAAGCGGATCATTCTTTTCTAAAATAAAGGGGAACTGCTCCTGCCATCCTCAATAGTTTGTAGTAGGACAAAAAAGTGCCATTTTAAAGAGATAAGTAATGGGACCTTAGTAAACTTCCTAAAATATTCAAACTGGGACCAATGGCAAATCTGACAAGGAGGGAACCCATTGTTGTACAACAGAACATACCTATTAAAGAAATCTGGTCCTCTACAGCAAATCATGTGAGATACCTAGCAGAGGAACCAAAGCAAACTTTCTGGATTTTAAACAGCCTGCTCCTACAAATAGAAAATCATGTGGCTGCAACTGAATACACAGTGTCAGTGAGAGAGTCAGTGGTGGTTCCTGCATCTCAGATGTTCATTCAGTGCACCACCCAGGGTTTACAGAAAATGGTACGATAATCTAAACAAACAACATCCAACTGAGTAGACAGGCGTAGCTAATAAAGTGGACATTGATTGTATATACAAAAATTTCAGTGATATCAGTATCAATGATATTTTTGTTATAGATTACTTGGGTGTTTTTTTCCAGGTTAGAGAAATATTTTTTTGTATTTTGAGGGTGCTGAATTAAAAAATCCCATTACTTTTGGTGAATTGGTTCTAGTTTTTGAGATAATGGACATCCATGAAAATAATGCATTCCCCCAATGCGACTTGTGTGTGATAACAAATGCAATAGCTTTTGGTCTGTCTTTTGACTCTTTAACATTGTCTTAGGTAATGAAATGAATGATGAAACATTGAAGGAGAGTCTGAAAATAAAATTAGAGTAAAGTTAATGTGTATGTTTGCACGTTCATTTATTGCTGTTGTTACTGTGGTGGTAAATATTTACCCAGATCAAATCTGCCAAGTCCTTCCAAAGGAAGAGCATCATTGGAACATGTGTCTGGTATTTTGTCAGAAATGGTTGAAATACTCATGATACGGCCATGAAAAAAATATAGTTTGGCTAGAAGAAGGGCATCCATTCAGGCTTCACAAATGCAGTCAAATGTAAATTTTGAGCTTTGGGTTTTTCACCTTTTCCTTCACCAGGTCCGCATATTTCACAATAGAGGGACAGACTTCTAATGCTCGTTCGACAGTTGGTAAATTTTCGAGCCACCGATGGCCACAGAAAAGTAGAGGGAACCTTGAGTGTGAAGTCTTCTCTTCTGGCTGGTGCAGAGTGGAAAAGAAAAGGTAGTGCTTTGAGCACTTTCTCCACCATCCACATTTCAAAACCAGTCATGATTGAGTTGTGAACGGTATGTAGGCGACATCTTCCTACAATTACTAACTGTGTCCCAGCAAATTGCTCACCACAGTGTGAATGTCATCATTGGATGTATAGGAGGGATGTCAGCTAACCATTTGCAAAGCCCATAGCACTTCTGCTTTCAGTGTGTTGGTTGAGGAGAATGCGCTGAAGGCATTGCTTGTCGTGGGATCCGGAGACACTGCCAAAGCGGGTGCAGGCCTGTCAGTGGAGGTTGTACTTGCAGGACTGACATGCAACTGAATGGGGACAATTGTAGTCCGACTGTCGACAAAACGCTTGTGCTTCTCTCCCCTGATATGTGAGTCGATGGCATCACGCTTCGTAGACATTAGTCATCTTTTTCAACCAGCCATGGTACTTTTTTTTTGAAGCATTGACATTACTAACAATTAATAACCAATTAATATTGTATTAATTAATCAAATCATGCATAACTTTTTCCTGTCACTGTTAGATATTTTTCATTTGATTTTTGTATGATGTTTGACTGTCTACTTACTAGTTTTAACTAAAATAAAAATATTCTTGCAATTCTGAATGCTTTTCAAATGTGTTGCGTTAATTAATTAAGTATTAAATATCTCAGAAACTAGAGCCAATCTGGCAAAACCGAACTCATATTCTTAATCAGCACCAAAAACTTAATACAAAACCATTCAGACATTGTTGGCACCAAGATTACTGTATACCAGTGTAATATTTGTGTGCTTAGAGTGGCAGAAAACTCATCTGTAATGATACATTCGAAGTATACAGTGGTGATTGGACTGTAAGAATAAGGAATTGAAGACAATATTAGTAGATATTGTGGAAATTACAGACAAAAAATTATGAATTTAGCATTTTTTTCATGGTGTGCCAGTTGCAGTTGTACTGTAACAAGGATGTGGTCATACAGAACAGGATGATGTGTAACAGCAACACCACTCTACAGACTGTGAATTAGATCCAAGTGGGATCATGATAAATGGGACTATTGCATTCTGACTATTGCCAAGAATGTATGTAGAACTAGATCTAGGATTGTCACTTGCATTTTCCACATGGATGTCAACTTATAATAAGAAAGGAAACCAAAGCTCTGAAATCTAAATGATACACTAAAGGTAAGTTTGTAGCTAATTAACTGACACAGTTTAGTCAAGAAAACTTTGCACAAGACTGAACCTCAAGATAAGTTGATTGGTCATATTTTAATACCCCCTGATCTTAATAACTCTGGGTTTGGGTGAGACCACAAGGATAATCATCCTCGAAGCAGGCGAGGTGTTATCATCTGTGTTAACTTAGCTGCAAGCTAACACTGCTGTGTGTGATTCCTGAGTCCTGGAGTCATTCTTGATCATTTCTCTCTTGATACCTAAACTGATCTCTGAGGCATGGGTTAGAAAGCTACAGTAAGAGACCCAAAAAAAATCTATCAGATTACAGAGAGGTTTTTAGTTTAGAGAAGGGGGGTGAGGGTTTCTTTCTGAATTTCTGTTGACTGCTGTGATTTTGGGATGTTTGTGATACTGTTGTAGAAACTTTGCATAACTGACGCAATGGCAAAATCCTGATAAATCAGATTTAATCTGGATCTCATATTCTAAGTCTTCTTTAAGTAAATAACTGTATATTAATTTGTCCTTTAATTTAACTGCATACAACTATAGTATCATATCCGCTTACACTGGTCATGTAATCCACAGGACCTTAAAGTACTTATAGGCTGCTAACATAGAACATGAAATACTGCAAGAGCTTATGTCATGAGAGCGTACAAGGCAGATTTACAGCAGAGTGTCCTGCTCAGCAGCTTTCCACTTAGACCTATACCTACTGAACACTACTGATGCTGGCGTGAACAATAGAGAGATAGGACATCCTGATAGCATTAATGCCTGCCGTGCTCCAGTTGCCCTTCACTAGGGTGAAGTGCTGATTGTAGGATCAGAAAGACCTGTGTAGACTTATTCAAACAAAGTACATGTGACCAGTACCATAAGCATGTGAAAGGGGCTGGTTAATCCCCACCTGACTGATTTCACTCAGCATTCTCTGTCATCTAATGCTGCCCTGTCCACTCTGACAATGGCTCTTTGCAACACAAAGCCTGTCGATTCTCTAATTTGCCCTGGCAAAGTTGCAACACAGAAATACCGATTCATCTAGAACAATAGAGTAGAATACAAGGCAAAAATACATTCTGTGTCTGAGCTAACTGTGACCTATTTTATTTTAACTACTAATCTTTTCTTAACATGCTGTTTTGATTGTAAAATACTTCAGACAGGTAAAATTTATATATATTTTAGGTATGATTTCAGCTCCAATCGTGCTAAATAAGTCTAATGGATGATCACAAAAATCCTGCCCCAGTGAAACTACCTTTTATATAACTGCCTATAAGAAATTATATAGATAAAATCTGTCCTCTTTCTACCAAATGAAATTCAGGAAATAACTGCTGCCAGGAGTCAACTATTATATAGAGTATGGTTTGGATGGCCTGACCCTACAGAACGGTTAGACGGGCCATACAGTGGGTCCGAAGCAAATCCGGTTTACATCTTGACTTCTGCCCATTAACAAAAGTCTAGCCTCATCTCTCAATGTCGAACCTCGAAGGATGTTATTCGCCTGCCATAAAAACTATTAATAGATATTAAAACGAGGAGCCAGGTTCACAGCATACTTACTTTCCCGGCTGCACATTGAGGTCACCATGGAAACAGCAATGTGTGTAGTGACTGCCCTGAGATTCGTATATGATCTTATGGAAGATTTTTCAGTTTCATTGTTTGTTACTCTTCCCTAGAGAATACCGCCTTAATGTGAAAATATTGCTGAGAAATGTAGCTTGTGTTATATATTTTCACTACACAGTCCAGGCAGTTAATTCTTAATTTTTTATGCTTTAGTTTATTCACAAACTCACATATTGTTTATAGGACGCTATTCAATGGTATTTTAAACCAATACTTCACTATTGTACAATAAGAGAAAAACTGAATTCTACTCACCATGACAAAATCTGCAATTTCCTCAATAATGCAAAGCAGGTACACCGAACTTTAGAGCTCACACAATGCAGTCAGGCAGGTAAGGTTCTCCTGGAATCCATCAAACCCACACTCATTGATTAGACTGTCTGACAGAGAAGTATGATTTACCACTCCACAGAGCACATTTACAAAGCGTTCAGTTTGTGCTTTACACCACTCCATCTTATTGTACTTGGTGAGGTGAGGTTTGCATGCAGCTGCTCGACCATGGAAGCCCATTCCATGAAGCTTCTAGTGCGTAGATTTATGCTACAGGAAGTTTTGGAAATACAGAGTATTGCTGACTTTTACACACCATGCATCTCAGCTCTTGGAGACCCCTCTCTGTTACCTTACACGATCTATGGTTCCTAACCACTTCCACTTTGCAATAATATCTGGCAGGGAAGAAATTTCACATACTAAATTATTGCAAAGGTGACTGCCTATGGAAGTACCATTCTTGAATTTACTGAGCTCTTTAGAAAGACCCATTTCATCACAAATGTTTGTAAAGCTGACTGCATGGTTAGAAGCTTGATTTTATAAAGCTATGGCAACGGGTCTTAATGAAACACCCGAGGTTTGTCCCAATATTTTTGTCCTTATAGTGTAGCTGCTGTTAAACTATTAATCATTATTTTGGGTATTTACTAAAATCTTTGATGTTTGTAGACTCTGTTTTTTTCTTTTTCTCATTTCTTCCTGCAAAGCCATGAGTGTCACATGACTGTATGATTATATTCTAATTTTTTGATTGTTTTGTTATAAGAAACTTTCAGGATGCAATTTCATAGATTTCATTTATATTGAACAACTTCCAGAAAAATCCATCATTTAAATAGTCATGTGAGGTAACTGGTGACTATTCGTATTCTCTGTTGTTTCTTTGCCTGGTTATAGAGGTAGTGAGTCAGCTAAGGGCCTCTTGTGTTTCCATGTCATATACGTAGCTGTGCACAGTCTGTGTGTGTTTTGGCACTGATTTCTGGCTCTCTCTCTCGCTCCTTCCTTCTTTGGACAGGGTGGGAGAGCAGTGAGAGGCAAGCTGTGTGCATGTTGCCTCACAGTTTTTCCAGACTGGCTTCCTAAAGATGCACGCGTGCTAGCATCATATGCAAACATATTCCTTTCCAAATCTCCTGAATCAACCCATCTGTTTCAAAGAAATGCAGGCTTTTCAAAATTTCCTTCGTCATTCCAAAATTGATTGGAATATGATGGCTTCCAAGATGGCTTTTTCTTTCTACAACAATTTTTATGCATGCATTGTTAATAAACAGGCAAATGTTTGCCTTTATTTCTGCTTCATTAAGCATTAAATGTATGTTGCATTGACGCATTAAGTGGTGTGGTTTTTGTGCTTCTGGCATTTTGATTCAAATGTTAGAAATATTAGCTGTCTTTTTAAAGATTGCCTTTTTCTGAATATTTTGTAGTTAATCCTGGAAACATACAATTGTTTATTTTGCCCATGGCTATGTGTCCAAATTTATTTGATGTTTTCTCCTTTCATACTGTATTTATTGCTATCTTACTTTTGTATGTAGGCATATTTAGGTTTTTATTTTTATTTATTTCCAAAATAATTCTGGGACATATGATATGAAAAAATAAAATTTTCATTTTATCTATGTCAGAGTACAGATATCTATCTGAATTATAATCAGAGCCCTTAAACACCCCTTAAATTGATCTTAACTACTAAAGTAGTACACTGACTTGAGGACTAAGCATGATGGTGCAACCCATGCATTGAGTTATGCTCAAGTACGCTTTCCTCTTTCCATGAAAATCTTGAAAAGAAAACGACAGAATTGAATAAAAAGTGCATTTGAGGTGTGCAGAAACCTCATGTTGCCGTGCCGTTTGTTCTCTGCGAAGTAAACAATGGCAGAAGGCAGAAGCCCATGCAGCTTTATTTTCTCCTGGCGTCTCCTCTCCTACTTTCCTGTTGCTCACATGTTGAAGTCCCTTGCCTGATTTTCTCCTCGTCTGTTCCTGTTACACCCTTGACGGGTATGAAGCGAAATGACTCTAGTTCTTTCTTTTGGAACTGATTTATTCACCACTTTCATCTATTTAATTTGCAGCACTTGAAATCAAACAACACAGGCAGTGTTCCAATTTCTACACCTTCACGACACTTTTTTTTTCTCAATAGTTTTACATTAACAGAAAATCCTTTTCCCACAATTGCATGACCCTCGCCTTTAACGGACTTTCCACTACTGTTGGTCCCTTCCAATGCAAACCAAAGTAAATATAACAAAAAGTACGAAAACAAAATACGTCGGTGCTCCCCGTACCATCCAGACTCTTCTGCATTAATGACCAAAACATTCCTAAGCATTAAACATATTTAAAACATGAAACATCAAGGATGCAACACTTCCCCAATGGCAGCAACAACCTCAATAGAGGTGCTCCACCTCCCCACCCTAGCCATTAGGAACCACTTTACATAAAACACGCATCAACAAACATTTATATAAACTCAGATTACAAGGACTGGAGACAGCAAGACTAGATTTCGTTTTAACCTTATTAAAGGATGTTTAAGTGGCCATGAGTGCCAAACTTTTTTCAATTTCAGGTAAACGTGGGCTTTGGGAAGACACTGAATAAGGCTGGAAAACACCTGACTAGAACTTTATTTCTACTTTTGAAAAATAAACGTCAGAATATTTATACGTAAGATGTATTAATTACACACCAAATGATAAAAAAGTTCATATTTTGCAAAAGTCAGCAGTGATAGGGTGTTTTCATATTTCACAAATGCAAAAAGAAAATGTTTTAATAATAATTTTATGAAAGAGTTTATTCCTATCTTCAATTACTAACATTTCAGAAAAATACAATAAGGTCTTTCATATATCATATACACTGTCTCACAATGTCGATCTCTGTCAATGGGAATCAAGTTCTGTTCATATAATCCCCAATTTAGTTTCCTTTGTTTTCATTCAAGGTGCCACGCTTGCACATACTCAGGCTGATCTCTTTTTGCCTGTTACTATTTGTACCAAAAATGAGAGCATACAAGACCAGCAGAGCTCTGACATAGATGTAAATTGCTAAGCAACCATGTGATTCTAAAGCAGATGGCAGAGCATTCATGTTTATTTAACAGCTGAGCACTCACACAGAGATCTTTGTTTTTCTTAATTGACACCAGAGTTGCATTATTCAAAATATTTATGCAAATGAGCTTTATCTTGCCTTGACCCTGGGTTTAAGAAGTGTCTGAAAAAACAGTGTATCCCACTGACATACTGTGCTGTATTCATCATACACTTTATACATTTCATTTATTTAACCCTATCTATTTAGCCTTCTTCATTCAGTCAAGGCATTTCTCCTAGTACTTTTATAACAATAAACAGAACTGTGCTATAGAGAATTTTTCTTGGTTCAGGCAATGTGGTCCAAAAATGATAAATATCCTGACGTTTTCAACTTAATATTTTATTTACTTGAACCATGTAGCCCCTCAGTAATCCTTGCTCGCAATAAAGGGATATAGTTGTGTAATATATACCATGTGGACAAAAGTATTGGGGCACCTGGATGTTGCACCTACAGGAAATTTTAGGACATCCCATTCTAAATCCATAGACATCAATATGGAGTTGGTCCACACTTTGCAGCTATAACAGCTGCCACTCTTATGGGAAGGCTTTCCACAAGTCATGTCTTTATGTCATGTCATGTCACTAGGGCACAGTCATAATGCAAATGAAAAGAACCTTCCCCAAACTGTTCCCATAAAGTCGGAAGCATGGAATTGTCCAAAACATCTTGGTTTGCTGAAGCATTAAAAGTTCCCTTCACCGGAACATCGTCCAAAAATGATAAATACGCAAGTAAAGCACTTGCATTATTACATTATAAAAATAACAGTCTGAATAGTTAATCATTTATCAATAAATAATGCTCGTGTGATCATTTGTAAATTTGTTCTGTGACACAGCCCTGATAATCATCTGCATGTTTCCAACTTCAGATTAGGTTCATATTGCACAATGGCAATGTAAATGCCATCTGACATTTTAATGTAGGTGAACTAGGAATATACATTGATGAATATGTTTATAGCATTTATTCGCAGTTTAGCTGTTGTGGATCTTCTTGTTTATAAAAGGTATCCTATACTCATTCTAGGTTACACCAGTTTAAATTATTTTTTTTTCTAATTTCTGATAAAATTAGACAGAAACAGGCCAATATTAAGTAGGGTACTACTTATATATTGTATAATTTTTAAGGCCAAGTTTATAAAATATTAATTAATGTGATCTATTTAAGTTATCTATGTATGTATAAGATGCTCAAATGGTATGTCACGCATCCCCCCCAAGCAGAGTTAACCCACATTCAGAAACCAAAAAATAAGCATTTATCTTCTCTGAGTATTGAAGGTTTCATGATATTTATTTTATTCTGTCTTTTATGTTAATTTGCAATAAAAAGAATAATTAAAATTCTTAAGGAATCTGCTTTAAAGATGAAGCTGTCTCTCATTCACAAAATCAAGTGGGAGAGATCTATTTCTGTCTCCCTCATAAATAAAAGATGCCTCTTATCTGTCTGCTAGGTTTTCTGAATGGGTCCATCAATGTTAGTCCCAAGGAAACAAACTCTGTCGCTAGTTCGTTCTCTAATAATGAAAGAGGCCTTGAGAAACATCAGTCTAAAATAAAGGAAAAGAAAATGTAAGAGTAAAACTTTCACATCATTTACAATACAGCCTATAGCTTCTGCCAACTCAACTTTGAAGTGCACAGTGGGTCAGTTTCTAATTTGATTGGGTCATTAACACCCCTCCAAATCATTGAATTCAGGTGTTCCAATCACTTCCACAGCCACAAATGTATAAAATCAAGCACTTAGACATGCAAATTGCTTCTACAAACATTTGTGAAAGAATGGGTTGCTTTCAGGAGCTCAGTGAATTCAAGCATGGTACCATGACTGGACTTATTGCACAGATGGCATCCTTTTGTGAAATGTCCTCACTTCTAAATATACCATGGTCAACTGTTAGTGGTATAACAATAAAGTGGAAGCAATTGGAAACAACAGCAACTCAGCCATGAGTGGTAGGCCACATAAAATCACAGAGCGGGGACAACGCATGCTGAGGTGCACAGTGTGCAAAAGTTGCATAGTCAATAGCTACAGACCTCCAAACTTCATGTGGCTTTCAAATTAGCTTAAGAACAGTGTGTACAGAACATCATGGAACGGAAGCAGCTGTATCCAGGCCTTATATCACCAAGTGCAATGCAAAGTGTAGAATGCAGTGGTGTAAAGCGCGCCGCCACTGGACTCTAGAGCAGTGGAAACGTTCTTTGGAGTGACGAATCACGATGGCAATCAGATGGACAAGTCTGGGTTTGACAGTTGGCAGGAGAATGATACTTGCCTGACTGTATTGTGCCAAATGTAAAGTTTGGTGGAGGGGGATTGTGTGGGGTTGTTTTCAGGGGTTGGGCTTGGACCCTTAGTTTCAGTGAAAATAACTCTTAATGCTGCAGCATTCTAGGCCATTTTAGACAATTTCATGCTCCCAACTTTGTGGGAATGTTTTGGTGACGGCCCCTTCCTGACTGCGCACCAGTGCACAGAGCAAGGTCCATAAGGACATGGATGAGCGAGTCTGGTGTGGAGGAACTTGACTGGCCTGCACAGAGCCCTGACCTCAACCTGATAGAACACCTTTGGGGTGAATTAGAGCGGAGATTGTGAGCCAGGTCTTCTCGTCCAACATCAGATGCTCTCCTGAAAGAATGATCAAAATTGCCAGAAACACACTCTTAAACCTTGTGGACAGCTTTCCCAGAAGAGTTGAAGCTGTTATAGAATGAGATGTCATTAAAGTTCATGTGAGTGTAACCAATAGGTGTCCCAACACTTTTGGCAATATAGTGTATGTAATTCTTTGACATCATAATTTTTAGGTTGATCACAGTTCCTAAAAGTAAAAGAAGTGGTTGTAAAATGTATTACAATGACTCAAAAATAAACCAATGGTATATAATGCCTTATATTGACTGCAATTAAGAGTGTGTAGTATAAAGAAATTGTGATTCTAAGCCAGTAACCTTTCCATATATGGCAAAATGAACAGCCTGCTTTTTCAGCTAATCTATCAATTATGGCAGGTCTGCCGATACTGCGGGTAAGCTCCACAAGAAACATAGAACTGGGAGCAGATGGGACTAACTCAGAGATAAAAGATTAAGAATTCCGCAGGGCAGTTCTTACTTCAGTGGGCATTAAATTATTCAAAGCAAAATAATGATTATGAGTATTATTATACTGAATAATATTATTTTACTGAAATACAATTAACAATCAATAAATATTTATATTCTCAGTCAACACGTAAAAATAATCCGGACCTCTATATATGGTACTTGTCTCTCTGCTTTTACTGAAATTTACTATTATAATTAAGTATGAGTGAAAATGGATTCCTACCAAATCAGCTGAACTTTACATGAGACCCTTAATCTCATATTATGGTGGCAGAAGCTCCACCTGCTGGAAAACATAAGAACTGTATTCACCCAACAGACATAGTTCATTCTGCAAAACTGATACTTGATTCGTAAAACAATACAACAAAATAAAATAAATCAAATATACATAATAATATAAATAATTTTACATATTAAACAAATACAAACATTTGAAAAATACATGTAAGGTTGTGATCATAGCAATGCACTATGTACTAACACTTTATTTATTTCTTATATTTCTTATTCAAACAAGCATACATAGACTACACAATCCTCTAAACAGCTGTATAATAAATAAGCTTCTTTTAGCCACAGGGACGCTGCAGAATGCTTTAATGCTGATGGTGGATCTATGTGAAATTACAGCCAGTACATGAAGCTTTATGCACATGTGAGCACCCTGCAGCTTATCACATAAACAGGATGGCAGATATCCTGTTTTAAAACCAAACATCAAACCACCATGACTTGTGATTTATATTTTTTTAATTCTTTTAATATATTTTCTCATGTAATGCCAAGGTAATTTGGCTACATCAGCCCATCTCCGATTGCCATGTGTACAGCTGTCAGTTGGAACACCAACACATATGACAGACTGGGTGTTTATACTCCTTTTCTCTGGCCAGACGTTGTATAGGGAAATAACTGCACAGTCTTGCCGGATGTGTCCGTTTCTTGCAGATGACCTCAGTGGGGTAACGCCTATTCTTGCGTGTAGCGGATGATCTCGCTTAGGTCATAGCCGGTCACAGCGAAGGCGTGTCCTTCCCCATCACAGAATTTGGCTCCACAGATCTGAGTGTCAGTGACACACTCACTGTAGAGGTGCTGGATCTAAGAGGGGAGAAAGAGAGAGACATTTAAAGTGATGGACACAGAGCAAGGAACAAGACATTGAGGGGCTACCAGAACACTGAACACTGGAGGTGGTACAGCTGGAATTGACCTCCACACTGTTGGCCTCTGGGGTGACGGTTAGGTGCCAGACTTGCACCAGGGAATCCTCAGCAGCAGAGAGCAGCTTTGGAAAAAACCAAGGAGGAAGGGTCATACACTAAAATATTACAACATAACATTACAGACAACATTAAATTACTCATAAATCAGTGCTGGTTAAATACTTATTCTTATTCCATGATGAGATAAAAACCAGTAGAACTTCTGGAGAGTGTACTTAGGCTTTGTGTACTGTGGTATGCTGCTGTTTAATTGCCTGTAAACATCTAAAATAACACGGATAAACACTTTATGTAGGTCAAAACTGACAAAAAGTCTTGACTGTGGTGGTTGTATGCAGAGGACTGAATCAGTACATAATCTCTGACAGCCTAGAATAAAATAATGTGACAAGTCTGGGGGGG